>CAJFCP010000098.1:1765277-1888157 GCA_904066005.1 Synergus itoensis
TGGAAAAATTCTGCCATTGGCTGAAATTTGATGTGCAATTCGATTTTAAATCTCGCGCGCCATTGGTTAACATTTTGCGCGCGAGATTCAAAATCAGCCAATGGCAGAATTATTCCAACGGAAAGTCAGTGAGCAGTCTCAGGGCCGTCGAAAAGTAGCCTGGGGGGGCATCAAGGGGCTCCCCCCTCGATATGAAAAATAAAAAATATTTCAGTCTGTTGACTGACAATCGGTGTAAAGTTTTTTGTAAAGTTTATCAAAATTGCATTCTTTTTATCACAATATGTGCTGACAATTGTCAGTGAACTTATTTACCAAAAAGAAAGAAAATACAGCTATAGATATAGACTGTATTAAAGATATTTGATGCAAGTGACGCATTGGGATTTCGGAAATGCCGACGATGCCGATCGTGGAGTGACGTTATTAAGTTTTGTTTTAAAAAAGTATCCAGGACGTTTCCTGATGTGCGAAATCGATACGTAAAGATAGAGAATAAATGGAATGCATAGAGGATAATTCGTATAGTTCACACTGAGCAAGGTAAGTCCAATTTACTCGATTTTATCTGCAGTATTATCGCATTCGACAATTTTAAGGTTAGAAATCGTGCAATCGTAAAGTCCGTAAAGTCTTATAAAGATTTTCTCGATTGCAAATGATGTAATGCTGTAAATATTATTATCAGAGTACAGCTGTAGTTTCTTAAAATTATAATCATAAATGGATTTTAGTATCTGTAAGTAAATAAAAGTTATCAAAATGATAAACAGAGTTTGTACTAAATGATGATAGGAAAAGTTGTTCAACTTCTTATATTTTCTCTTTTTGAGCCTTATATGCTTCATGAAAATAGTTTTATCTAATTTTGTGTTTACTTTAATTATCTTTTAATACGATATGGTTATTTGCAGGTGTTTTAAGTTTTTTAAGACAGCTGAAATTTATTTAGTAGGACAATATGGATGCTGCAGTGATTGACGTGCTTCAAAGGGTTGGAAGTCAAGATCCGAATGTTTTTAAACCAGCAGAGCAAACTTTACGAGAATGGGAAACTCAGCGAGGATTTTATACCGCGTTATTTGTAAGTTGGGGTGATTTTTGTTATTTTATGTGCACTTTTTTTTGGATAAATGTCTAAATTTTTCAAATGCGTGGTTATGAAATCATTAAAGTTTCATTGCAATAGTAAAAATTAGTATTAATTGCCAGTATTAATTGTATAAATAGGCAGAGAATTATTATATAGGAATGTAATTAGATTATTTGCTTTAAGGACATGTGAGAGAAGTGATTTTATTTACACGTAAATAAATAAACAAAATACATTGCTAAAATCACTTCTCTCACATACCCTTAAAAAGAAAGAGAACTCTTGAACTTCAAAGTTTCTTAGATTTAAGGGATTCAAGCTTAGAATATCAGATGCATTTTTTTTTTCTTTACACCAGAACGTGTTTGCAAATCATGCCCTCCACGTTAATATTCGGTGGCAGGCTGCTTTATATTTTAAAAACGGAGTTGACAGATACTGGCGAAAAGGTGCTCCAGGGTAATTACAAATTTTCGCTCTTTAAATTCATTTAAGTAAAAAATTTTGAGAGAAATTAGTTCTAAAACTTCTTTCTATTTTAACATACAGAATTAATGTGTATATTTTCAATTTAATTAAGAAGTAGTTGAAAATAATTGAGGCTTAATTATCCGTTTGTAGCCAAATTGCTGAAGATGAAAAAGAGTTTCTCCGGGGAAGTTTAATATCGAGGTTCGATGAGCCTGTAAATCAACTCGCTATTCAAATTGCAGTCCTCATTGCAAAAATTGCGAGGTAAGATAAAAATGAAACAATCCTTTCAATTCCGAAATTCGAAACAGAAACTGATCTCACCACATCAGTAATTTCTGAGAATTCCTTATAAAGAGTTTGATTGAATGTTTGTTTTTTGTAAAAAAATATTTTTTCTTAGATTTGACTGTCCAAGGGAATGGAATTCTTTATTTCCAACTATTTTAGAAGTGATAAGAGGACAGGATCCTCTGGCACAGCATCGTGCTCTCTTAACTTTACACCACGTGGTGAAAGCTCTAGCCTCAAAACGATTACCAGCAGATAGAAAACTTTTCCATGAGTTAACCAATAATGTGTTCAATTTTATCCTTAATTTATGGAACACTTACACTGAGTCGTTTCACATATTAGTAACGAATGGAGGAGACATTAATCAGATCCAGGAGACTTTGGAAAAGGCTTTCCTTCTTTTAAGGATACTGAGAAAATTAGTCATCAATGGATTTCAAAAACCATCCGAGTCTCCGGATGCTATGCTCTTTCTGAATGTTATTTTCGAAAGGGCCAAAACGAGTCTTGAGTGTAGTAAGTATTCATTCATGTTTTAGTATATTTTATTTTTATTCTTAAACTACATTTATATTTAAATCAATCGTGTAATTATTTTCTAAATAAGAGATTTTTTTCACAGGAAGAACGTTGGGAACGAGAGGAATACAGTCAGATGTGTGCGATAAATTTATCATACAAGTTACCAAAGTGTTAATAGATGTTCTCGAATATCACGCTTATTGCTTCGTCGATCTAATCCCCAAGTCCTTAGAGTTTTCTGTGTTTTATTGTTTTACGGATGCAGGGCAGAATTTGGCCTTTGAAAGATTTCTTATCCAGTCTTTTAATTTGATGAAAGCCATTTTATTAAGCAATGATTACAGACCGGGAAAAGGTTTAAAAGGTATGTTTGAAATTTATTAAATGTAACAATATTTTTTATAATTTCTTCTAACGATATTTCTTGTATTTGAGCAGAAACCAAAAATCCACTAACTTTAAGAGTACATCAATTAAAACAGGATTTTTTCACTTTTGACGCTCTGAACGAAATTTGCAATAAGCTCGTGATGCACTATTTTGTACTCTCACCTGCCGATCTTGAACTTTGGGATTCGGATCCAGAAAACTTCGGTGAGCATAATTATCATTTTTAAAAACCGTTAGTACGTACATTCTAAGAAGGTACGCTTATTATATTTACTTAACATTTTTTTATTTTTGTATACGAATTAAGACTACAATTTTCTTTATTTTAGTTATTGACAATGAAGGAGAATCTTGGAAATACTGTTTAAGGGTAAATATTTTTTTTATAAAATATTTTCTTTCAATCACTTTATTAAAAATTGTATTAAAACTTTTACATATTTATCCAGCCGTGCACGCAGTCAGTCTTTATGTCAATCTTTCATCAATTCAGGGAAGTTCTTTCAGCAATCTTAGTTGATTTAATGAAAAGACATCACCAACTTGTGGATCCAAATGACTTACATGCTATTTTGATAAAAGATGCTGTTTATAACGCAGTTGGTCTTGCAGCTTTTGATTTATATGACGAGGTAAAATCCATCTTCACAAAGATTATTCAATTGTAAATGATAAAATATCTCTATTTTTTCAATTTTATGTTCGAATTAAAAATTCTGAATTCCTTCTCAGGTGAATTTTGATCAGTGGTTCTCGACAACGTTGAAAGAAGAACTAAAAGTAAAGAACAATAACTACAGGATTATTAGAAGAAGAGTTTGTTGGCTTATCGGTAAATGGGCGTGTATAAAGTTGAGTGCTGAATATAGACCTGAACTCTACCGCTTGATGATAGAAGCATTGAGTCCCGAAGAAGATTTGGGAGTCCGATTGGCAGCGAACGACGCCTTAAAACTCGCAATTGATGATTACCACTTCAATACAGAAGAGTTTTCTCCTTATTTGGAACCTACCTTCTCGTTACTATTTACTCTTCTTAAAGAAGTCAGCGAATATGATACAAAGGTTTATGACACAAAAATTAACTATTACTCAAGAAAATACTTGAAAATATTTACAGCTTTTTAAATTACATTTAGTTTTATTAAAGGTTAATCTGATAATAATTATTTTATTCTGTGTTTAGATGCGTGTACTCTACGTTCTTTCCTACATGATCGAGAGAGTCGGTAGCGAAATAAAACCTCACATTTTTTCCCTGAGTGGTTATCTTCCAGATCTTTGGCAACAATCAGACGATCACAACATGCTTCGATGCGCGATTGTTTCAACACTCGTTCATCTTGTAAAGGTTATAAAAGTTCTATTTGCATTTTTCAATTTTCTGCTGATTTCCTTGGAAATGATATCTACAGTTTTCTCGAATAAATAATTTATTTCTCAATATTTCTTTTTGTAGGCTTTAGGATCCGAAAGCATTATTTTGGAACCTTTTGTTGTTAGAGTTATATCTTTGAGCTGCGATGTCAATCAAGAAGGACATATATATTTATTAGAAGATGGACTCGAACTATGGTTGACTCTTTTGGAAAACACGTTAATTCAGACTGACAGTATCAAGGAACTTTTTAGAAACATGCCTTCATTGCTTGGTTTGTAGCCTAATTTATTAAAGAATGTAATTTATTTCTCATTTTATTTCATTTATTTTCAAGACAAATTTATTGACTATAAATTTTTTCAGAAATGAGCACAGAGAACCTGAATTTATGTCTTAACATAACACAAGCATACGTTTTTTTAAACCCAGAAGAATTCTTAAGAGAAAACGGAACAGTGATAGTTTATACTCTGAGATCGATTCTTGGAGACTTGAGATCGAAGGGAGTTTTAATGGTGATGAGCTTTTTGGAAGATTGTATAAAAGCTTCTCCTCAACAAGCGATACAAGTTATAAAAGCTCTCCTTCCACAAATTTTCGAGTAAGTTACATTGATTTGACATTTTTAAAATACTTTTTTAAAAGTCTTTTTTAAAATTAATTTTAAAATGAAATTGCATTTTTTTGTTACAGAAGTGTCTACAAGGGAGAAGAATACAATGAAGTCTTGAGCATATACCTTTCAATTATCGCTCGCGTTTTTCTCAACTCGCGAGAAGTATTTGTTGAGGTATGCAAAATAACCGACCATTTTTATTTTAAGAATATAAATACATTTAATTTAAATTTCCGCATTTTTCTTTCCAGGTTATAAGAGAATTATCAAGACAACTTGGAGGAGATGCAACTGAAGAAAACGTTCTTAGACAAATTATAAAAGTTTGGTTGGATAAAATGCCTCTCGTTCCTCTACTCGATCAGGAAAAGCTTCTAGCACTTGTTTTGTGCTTCCTTCTCGATGCTAATAGTCCTCCCAGCGTTTTAGAATTTTTCCCAAACATTCTGTCGAATATAGTGGCAACTTTGAACGATATCACCAAATTGGATGAAACGGGACGACCAGTCGAGTAAGTTCATCTAATTTTGTTTAGCATTATCATTTGTCTCAATGATTTGGTTGCAGATTTAAAAAATGTTTTCTTTTGTTTTAGCACACTAGTTGCCGATCGTGACGATTCTAGTACTGCGTCATATGAGGATCCAGCTTACAAAACTGAACATGCAAAAAGAAACAGGGATATCGTAAGCAATGATGCTCTGACTAGAGTTTGTCTGCATGATGTCCTTCAAAGTCAGGTAAACATTTTTTTAAATTAAATCATCTTTAAATATGTGTAATTTATTTAAACAGGAATAGAAAAATTCAGTAACAGTTTTGTTGCTGACATGATTTTATACAATTTTTCTTTAAAAAATATTAAATTTAGTGCCTGAAGCAATTCGAAGTCTCAATTTTGTAAATAAAATATGAACTAATTTAAAAATTAAAATCAATTTTCAGCTGATAGCCTTAAGAAGATCGATTGGCGACAACCAATTCGATCAAATGATGCACTCTGTTAGTACGGATCTCAACATGCAACTTAATATGTACGTATCGCTATAACGTAATCCTAGAGCATGCAATAAAAATTCCATAAATATTGTTGGAATTATTGCCCCATAATGTGTAAAAAGCTTTCTGTAATCCAGTGTAGAACGGTCCTATTTTACTGTATTATACGATTTGTTTAAATGTAACTATAATGTTCATAATAAAATCATAAGGAAAAAAAAGTGTATCCAGAGATTTAAAATTATTTAAAATGTATCATATTTGAAAGTAGTTTCAAATGCTTATAATTTTCAATACTTCAAAAAATTTTGGCTTTTAAATTTAAATGTTTTATTAACTTAAACTAGTATTTTTTTCTAATTTAAATGCTTAGAATTCCAAAAGCCCAATTTCCGAAAAAGCTGGTATTTTATTTAATTTTCAAATTTTTGGAAACCGCGAGCGGGAAATTCAAATCGATTTAAACGGAATCTAGTACTGCGCCCTAGTGGTGAGCGCAGTAAGCTTCAAACAGCTGTTTCTGTCAGATCTCAGCAGGAGGGTTAGATCTACGTTCTCCGCCGGATATTGTCTAACAAACAAATTGTTTAGCGGTAAGTAATATAAAATTATAAGAATATTTTATAACCTTTGTACCCCTCTAGAAAAGAAGCATTTAATCCGTTACGCGAGATCAATTTTGATCGGAAAGGACACTTTCACGCATGACTGACTTTGCATACTTGGTGCTTTTATTATTATTAATTTAATTATCCCCTGCGGTCATGCATCACATACTTATTAGGTTTTTTATTTAGAAACATGAGCAGAAAGAAATTTAAAGAAATTCTTATTTGTGTGTATTTACAAGTGTGCTGACTCAAGCAAAACATAAATAAAATTGTCGGTATATCATGATAATGATATCAATATGTATTGACGTTTTTGATTGGGGACGACATCTGTCATTATTCCAAATCCAATTTTGAATTTTCATTGTAGTGATATATAATTGTTAATTCTTAATAGAAAAATAAATATAAGTAGAAGTGACATTCTTTTAGGCAGTGAATTGTAAAGTGAATTGAAAAATATGAAAAGTGAGTTTTTAATTCCAGGAAAGTCTATTAAATTACAAAGGAATGAATCACGCGAGACTTTATTCGCAATTAACACATGCGGTTAATAGTCACCTAATAACAAAAAATTTAATATCCAGCTTCCATGCAGAGTTATACGCATTGAACTGCGATAACAAAACGGTGCTTGAATGAGCATTATGGAACTTAATGAAAAATGGGTGCTCCATATATTTCTCTATTTTTATTACTTGCAGAGAAATCTGTAATCATAAGTCTGCGGTATACTGGGTGTCTCAATAAATTTCTATTGCTTCTTCAGACATAAATCTCTCAATTTTAATTACTATACATTATTATTAAAATTAATATGTTTATAACATTACTTTTTCAAAATTGAGAATTTAAAATTGCTAAATGTAGAACCTAATAAATTGAAAGTTCAAACGCTTTTCAATTCAAAGATAAACAAATTGAATCAAAAAATAGATGTACTGTCTATAGAGGATGATTTCTGAATCTATTTTTCCTCTTTTTTGAAAGCTTGAAATTAAATTTGCAGAGCACTAGTGAGTTTTGAGATTGGATTCGCGTTTGAATTTCTGTTGGTACCAAAACTCAAATAATTGTAAAATCAAATGAAAGATCTCGAGGGTGCTAAGTTCGTTCTCTTCAGACTTTTCAACTTTCATTCGATTCAGGCAAACATTCTCTGGGGATGATAGGTGAGGGTTGAATTTTTAAAAACAATATTCAACGATGCAATGGGGATATGGGAAAACCTTGTTGGTTTTAATCTCTTGAAATTATTTTCTTCTCTCTTATTTTATTTTTAATTTAGGTTCTGCAAAATTATACTTTTGCCTTTGGTGTCACCCCATGTGGAGGATTAGCGCTCGTTGCATCCCGTGTTCACTATTCTGCAGTCTGGTATATTTTTAGAGGAATTTCCAGCAAGTATTGTAGGACTGTGGGGGTGGTTTATAAAGCGGATGTACACTCAGCCTCTCAGAGGAGGGCGTACGCTTAGTAATGAGACACTATCTGGAATAAGATAGTGACTTGGTCGAGTCATTAGCCGCCACGTTTTTTTTTTATTTATTCTGCTGCCGATGAACCTAGAATATCAATGGAGACAACAGATTGCTATTGTCTAAGTCTCTTCCAGGGCTTTTCATCCACTTGCTCCTCTCTCCAATGTGAAGGGCTTCTCTTCTTGACATTTCCACCTACACGATCTCGCGTTCTTATTTATCAAAGGCTGTCTGTCGCTTTATTGGAGACAAAATTGGAAATATGCGAGAATATTGAGTATTCTCCCCAAATAATAATTTAGTCGTCAGACTTAATTTCAAATTGTCAGTCTGTTTCGAAGTCTTCATTTTGAAGCTTTAAAAATAGAATATGCCTTAGAAGCTTTTTCAGACTTAAAGTTCATTTATATTCGCCGCTTTTTTATTAGATGGATTTTGATATCAAGAGTTGTTTTAATCCAAACGACGGATTGCAAAAATTTGAGTTATTTATTCTTCTAATAGAAACTCGAACCGATTACTTTTTCCATTAAAACATGTTAGAAATCCTTTTAATGCGTTTGAGAAAAAACTCGTTTAATATGCTTTCAGGTTTACAAAACCAGTGCTTTTCAAAGAAGACACCATTTATTATAATTTGTGCTTTATAACCCTTGAAGTCAAGAAATTTTCACTTTGCTGTTTTTATTTTTATTTTTATTAAAGTCAAGCTGCTTTATTTTTGCCTAACGATTATTATTTTTGAAAAATTTGTTATATGTATGAATGACTAAACAGAAAATTTTGAATGTAAAATAATAGGAATGCGTTATTCAAGTTAATCTTTTTTCCTGCTATGAAGCTAATGTATTTTCACTTTCACGAACTTTCTGGGATCGTATAATAAAATAGGATGTAAAATCTCGCTATTCTAGAAACGGGTCGACTTTACTTGAGGGAATTTAAATATTTCAGTTTACGATCGATTTGAGAGTGAATTTCACAAAATGTATTTTGTGTAATTGTGTTTGTCTCTTTAAACTTGGGTTTTGACATTAAGGTCTAAATTTTGAATATTTGTGAGTGCAAATTGATTTATGTACGAGAAATTAAAGTTAGTTACGCTGTGTACAGAAACTAGTCGAAAGTTCCAACTTTAATATAATCTGAATGAATTTACCGTGAGCTGCATACGACAAACTACTCTAAGTTAAATTTCACCATCCGAGTTTTAAAGTTTTTTAAAATTAATATTAAATTCAAATATTTTATTTCTAATAAAGTATTACGTTTAAATACTATTTCCAATTTTCAAGTGGAGATATTTTATATTAATCATCTAACAGTTAGGTCAATTATTGTGCTATTTTGTTCAGTAAAATATGGTCAAGAAACTTGTTAAAATTTTCAAAGGATGTTGCTCATAAAACCTTGAAGAAATCGTTGAGAACTTTCCTTTATATTATGCAGCGAAGAATATCCTTGGTATGCTTAATTATATTTTCTTGGGTAACGTAATATATTCAAGGAACTCAGAAGATGTATAAATGTGTTTTAAAAATTCTCATTTAACTTTTACTGTTCCATATTATTCATAATTTCAGGGTAATTCACATTTTTTGTTACTTTTATATCCAATTATCACTTTTATTCTCCACGATACATATTTAATCCACAATTTGGAGACTATTTGTAACGCTAATATAAAACAGGGAACGAATATTCAATATCAATTAGGGATTCAATGTTAAATAGTACTTCGATTTTTATCTTTTTTATATTATAAGAAAATAGTTCCTAAAAATGATTACCTTTGTTAAATAGAATGAATTGAAAAAAAATTAGTTTTTAATGTTATGTGATATCAAACTATAGAGGAAACAGATATGGAAAATTACTAATTGAAACAGATCTCTAGTCTCTAGTGTAAATGAAGCTGCACTGCAGAGGATGCAGGAAATTTATAATTCATATTATAATACATTAAAGAGAAAGTATGAAGTTACTGAATTATATCCAAAAGGAAATTATTTATCTTAGAAGTAAAAAAGTGTTAATGAGTTTGCTCAAACAAAAATGTTTGCGTGTTATAGTTTTGTGTGATCAGGAAAAGTAATCGAACCTCGGGCTTAAAATGCTGCTACCATAATTTAAACAGAAACTCATTTAAACTTTCAAAATAGAATTCTCTCATATTCCTTCATCTTCAGTCATTTCTTGAAGTTCGAACTTTCGTATTTACTTGAATATTCTATATATCTCTATTAAATTTTCGTTTTTTATTTCTCTAACTTCAAATTCAATTTTCTCATCTATTCAAATAATCTAACTGATCCTTTATTTTTTGAAGGCTATTCTGCATTTCTACAAGCTGCGTGAAGGAGGGATGTGTGAAATGGAAAATAGATGATATAAAAATGAAGCAAATCTCTTCTCTGCTCTGAAGCTCACGACCATCGATAATTCGAGTGAGGAAGGAGAAAAAAAATTGTCCAGGTCCAGCTGCTTGCACAGTCGTCCCTGAATTTATCTCTCTGGTGGCAGTGACTTCATGATTCCAATGAGTGATGCGTACTGAATGTCCCAACACAAATAACACAATTCCTTTTCGACCACCCTGTAGTGCACGTACGCGTGCTTGAGAGGGTTGGCGCATGTTGGTAGGAGATAGCCGTGTTCGCGTATCGATCGCAAGCCAGAAAACTACCCCTAGAAAGGCGCAGTGTCCGAAAGACTCTCGTGGTGTTCGTGCATCCACGCGGATTCATTTATTTTCGAATTCACGTTTGGCGCTCCGAGCCTTCGATTTTTTTTAATCCCAAAAAAAAGGATTTCGAGTCAAAAAAGTGAGTTCTTCGTGACATTGAACTAGTGAGACTGATTATCGAGGTAAGGACCTTTATCACGTCCCCAATTCTCAAAGAAAAATATTTAATAATCTGATTTTCATACCCTAGGATTCTTGGTTCCAATCGGTTTCAAACCAGTTGAGGTTTTATTTTAAGGTTGAAGAAATTTTGAGATGTAGCGAATATTTCTTCCCTAATTCATGATATTCAAATTTTGAAAGTCTTGGATTGGTGGTTTCAATCAGCTTCGATCACCTTCGGACTTGATTTCAAGGTTGGAGCAACTCCAAGTATTTTTGGATTATGCTGATTGAATTTCGATGCGATTCGTTTCCTCGAATATTGGTATGAGTGGATATATATCTAGAAAGAGTATCGATATTCAACATGGCCAGATGTCTCTGCAAAAGCTTTTAGAAATTGCGAGTGAAAGTTCCACTCAAAGATCCACTTGGGAACCTCTTGGCTCTTTTAACAATAGTTTTCCATTCAGTTTTACAGGAAATAAAGAAGATATTGTATCTCTCGATCGCTGTCCGTGACCGTTAAAAGCCGTTTACCTTCGCTTATAAATGTCACTTTATATTTAATTTAGTTGAAGCCTTAGTATTTGTAATGTGAGGAACGTGATTGCTAGTATCATTGTTTAAGAGTTTAAGCACTTGAGATTCCCCACGAAGTTAAAGCACAATTAAAACTTCAATATCAAATTTTAATATCAATTTTTAGTAGAGAAATTTTCGCATTTGAATTATATTTCTGAAATTTTTTGATGGTGAATTATTATTGCAGTCTACTTAATTTGAATTAAAATTTATAATTCAGACAATAATAGTATTCGATAGAAGTACTTGAATCGAAAGAGTCTAGAGCGGCGATTATTCATTTATTTTGTGTTCTACGTTGAGATGAGAGAGTTCGGATCCACAGCATTTATTCTTATTAAGCGAACACTTATTCTCATTAAGTCTATTAGTAGGGCGACTAACCAGGTCGTGACCTTTACTACTGGGAGTTTATATCAATCTTTTTTCAAAGAGTTTGCGAAAAATGGTAACAATACCAAACGCGAAACAAAAAAAGAATTTCATTTTTCGAGGCGTTAATTTTACCTTCTGCAAAGTTATTAAAACGAATCTCGTCCTTGAAAGAGTCAGTAAGCAGACGGGATATCTGTTTTAATGAGAGTCTGCTCGAGCATCATCAGCACTCTCAAGTTCTAAATCGTGCAATTTCATTCTGCTTTCTAGAATCGAAGATAATGACAAGTAACGATTCTCGGCATTGAAGATTCTTTTATTGGCGTACGTGATCCGTAAAGTCTTCCGCACTATTATTCTTGGGGGTGGTGTAGAGTAATAAATGGAAATTGTAATATAATAGAGGAAAAAAGAGGAGTATTTTGTTTAGAAGAAGTCTCGATTTTTCCGTCTTTGGTGATGATTCGAAAGAGTGTCTTAAGAAATGGGGTAGTAGTGTTGCAAGAGATTGTGCAATTCGTAATGTATAAAAGGAGGTCGAAAATTCCCCTCTATTTGCCCTTTATTCTTTTTCTATCTTTTCTTGACGCGTCCAAGAAAAGAAATTGTTGACGATTAAATTTAAAAATGATTAAAAGGCTTTCAGTTTGTAATTGTAGATTATTAAACTCTTAAACTGAAAGTTGCTAATTTTTTAATGTTTTAATTAAAAATTTATAATATTTCGACTTCAAAAGAGTTCCACTCTGATTACGCTTTGAAAGTTTTAATCTAAATGACTAAGAACTTAACTTTTTTTGTAGAAGTTAGTGGCCCCCTTTGTATCAGAATTAATTATAATGATTATTGTTTTTTTATTGCAGATTTAACCCACCTGCAACTTTATATACAAGAAAAAAATAGCAGACGGTATCATGGCGTTCGCAGGGCTGAAGAAACAGATCAACAAAGCCAATCAGGTATGTTTGTCATTCTAAAGTCTAGTAAGATAGCCACCCACGTTTGTTCATTTCCTTCCCATGGTGCACTTATCTGACAAGTGCATAGGCATCTATTAAGCGCTTTGCGCTTTGCACTTTGGTACAACTTCTGTAATAACTTAGCTTATTGCGTTCATGTTCAGACTTAAGTACCTACACGAACTTTTGCTTGCTTTTACAAATATAGGTATTCACAATTGGAACAAAGTTTGAGGCAATGAAAATGAACTTGGAGAAATAAAACTTCCCCTCTACTTAGTTTAGGGCAAGGTGGAGTTTTATCCTCTTGTAATGAAGTATTTGTGGTACTCTTATGGCGGTTTTACTTCATAAATCTAAGGATTACTCTCAACCTTTTATTCCCCTCTGAACTTTTATTGATTGAGACAAAACTATTGAGAAAGACCGAAAACTTGTTTCAGAGAGTAGTTGATTATTTTTAACATCTAAATTCAATTTTTATTCTTAAATTAAGATATAAGTTTGAAAAGTTCGGAAATATTTTAAATTTCAAAAGAATTTAATTTAAAGACGAAGAAAAATTTTCTTTTTTAGAGAAATCTGTTATCTTTTCTTTTTAATTAAAAAATTGATATTAGAATCATTCTTTTACTTTAAAAGCTCTTAAATTAGACTAATTATTAAAAATTATAAAAATTGGGACGGCTGTAATTTAAAAACTGATAAATTAGTACAGTTTCAACTTAAGAGATTATATATATTGAATTAAAATTGTTCTCAAGAGACAAAATAGTTTTTAAAAAATTTCTAGTATTCTTTCTTTCTAGAAGTTAAAAAATTGTTCGCTTCCCGATCAATCATGTCTGAATTGGACAGAAAAAGGACAATGTATTATTACTTTCAACTCTCACACAATCTTTCTGCATCAATGATGTCTTTTTTAATCGTCTTTTTTACTCGTCGGTTGTACAGTGACGTAATTTCTGTCATCGATTATTATCTACCCACGCGCCTTTCATAATAATTGTCTTCTTTGGGAAAAATGATAAATTACATTATTTAAAAGCTAAATAATTGACGCTTTTTAGACTCTACAAACAAGTGATTTTAAAAAGGCTTTTTTTTTTTTAATTTTCTTGTTAATTATACTGCCTACTCGTCATTTTCCGATATGCGAGGTGTTGCAGAGTATCTATATTGAGTCTAAACCTCTTTGACCTTTATGAATGTATCTCGATTATTTTGATGAATGAAAGCGATCGTAAAACCTCCTTCTTCTTGCACCTTTCACGAATAACCCTTACAATCGTATCTACCTGAACAGAAATTATATATTCCAGTAGAAAAACTTATTGACCTTAATTTCAAACAAGAAATTATTTATTTTTAAGCCACTTTAAAAATACGTAATTCAGTTTTTTGAGTTTGCAATTTGAGTTCTTCAACTTTGAATAATGAAAAATGACAGTAAATTTATTTTTGATTTAAAATCTTATTAGCAGAAAAATGTATCCACTCAAGAAATGGCTTATAACTTTTTTTTCCAAGAATACAGTAATTATGGGTTGTAAATTTAATTGTTTGAAATGTATTCTAGATTTTTTTTTCGTTTAATTTTCTCTTCATTTTCAACCTTCTAATCGATGTAGTGTTCTAAGTGCACTGCGCTGTTCAGCAAATGCGATCTGCAACTTGAAAAGCTCAATTCGCTCGTTCTCGACTCAGACTCGTTTATAAATAGATATCTGAAGGGATTTTGTAGGCGTAGGTGTAAAAGAATATATGTTGAACCTTGGTTTCTGGTTTCGATTCCGAAAAGTAAAAAAAAAAACTATATTAAAAAATTCTAAGTATATAAAAAATCTTACTTTAAAGTAGTGAACATTAAATTTTATGATGAATAAATCAGTCTTTATCGTTTATTATCATTAAATAGAAATACAATATAAATATGAAAATTCGAACCTAACTAATATTTTTATTTTTTAAATTCTATTATTAAGTTTGCTTTAGAATATTGTAGATGTACTTTGTTCCCAGTTTTACGTGTGGGCGCTTTTGTCGACATTTCAGAGTAATTTAGTCACAGAGTAAAATCAGCAGCAGCAGATGATCGATAGAAGTAACAAAAGAACCAATTTGTTGTGTATTGCTTGTTTGCATGGAACTTTATTAAAACAATCGTTTCTACAAAATAGAAAATCAATTATTGTTTGTACAAACGACCAAAATAATTTTCTAAACAAATTATTTGTCTATAAAATTATTGTTTTCAGTAACTTGTAGACTTTTATTTAATGATGAACATCAAATTAAATATCTTAACTTTTTATAATTTATCAGTGATAAAATCTGCGATTTTAATTATTAATATTTTTACAAATTATTTTCATTTAGACAAGCAGAAATGTTTGTTGGCCGAGAGTCTAATTCCACTTCAGCTAACACAGGGAACAGAACTTAATTAACTCTTGCTCTCTTCCTAGAAGAATTCTTTTAATTAGTATTCTATCGCATACAATTTAAATAGAGCTAATTAGTTTCATTATTTAATATTTTTCATTTATAATGTTAAATTCAGAGTATGAAATATTATAATATTTGGAAAAATCTGCTATTTAATTCTGTTATTAGAGATTTTCAAATGTAGAATGTGTTTTTATTTTTTTTCTAGTTTCATAAAGGATTCCTTACCAAGATTCTATTCTGTCATTTATCACAAATAGGGTCGGTAGAAATTGGGGAGGACAGTGATCTCTTTTTATAGGGGACTTTTTCAGTCCAATCACACTTCAATCTTCATTTCAGTTATTGAAGCTTCGGATACTAAAGAAAAAGGAATATTGCTAGATATATGAATCATCAGAAATTGTTTATTAAATCCATCAATTTTTCAAAAAAGACATTAGATTCTAAGTTTCTAAACGTTAGGCACCAATTCTATTTCTCCGAATTTTATTGTTAAAGGAAAGAAAAAGGAATTTCTAAAGAGTCCAATTTATTACAATTTAAAAATTAAATCAAAATATAAAAATAGATTAAACAATATTAGACTAGCCACCCTTGGAATTTTATTCTAACATCTCTTAAATCAGTTTCAGCTCCCGTGTCTGATATTCAAAAAAGTTTTCCGAAATTGGCAAATGGAGTGTTTCAGAGGTCCATGGATTCATAGGAACAGATCTTCAAATCGAAATACAATTTCCTCAAAGGCGTTAGTGCTGCTTAGAGGCGATTATCAGCTTATCAGGAAATGAAGACTCATAGAATTGAATCAAGTGCGTGACATTGTCACTGAGGCAATGTAGGTCAAATTTACTCCACGATGTGACCTTTACCCGGCGACTGCGACTTCCAGCTAGCCAGGAATAAGGGAACGTACCCTCCTATATATGTGGGTCGTCCTTAAATGTGGGTCATGGTCACACGGGAGCTGAACAATCGAGCCACGAGACAGAGAAAGCTCTCTACTTTAATCGCTCAACGCATCTTAAAAGGGTTTGTCAGAATCAACTGAGAGAGCTAGACTGGTGTAATTGCAGGCAACCCTTCTTCACCCACCCTCGTGTTGGAAAAATCGAAACCGAGTTCTGCACTCGCAAATGCGTTGCGTGCCAGATACGCATTCGCTTCATCCAATCCTAGACACCATTTTCACTTATTTGGCACTGTGTGACTCTTTTATAGGTCATTATTTAAAATCTAGATATTTTTCAGCTCAGCTAGGTCAGAGCTTACAAACGACTCTGTTTTTTCATCTGTACTCGATTTAAGGCTCGAAAAAAAATTTAGAAACGTATTCAGCTTCCATAAAAATTTCATAAAAGAATATTTTAAATTATAGAAGATAAAAAAAATCAAATTTAATTATGGGTCGAAAAATATGTGTAGAAAAGAATTTGAATAAAGTTTTTTGAAAGTTCTACGGGTGTAGCTGAGACAAAAAGGGAGAACATGTTTGATAATGACCCATATGGGTAATTTCTGATTCTCCGGTTCGCTGGCAGAAATTCAAGAACGACTTAATGTTACATCACTTTAGATCAACCCGGTGCGGTTATTGATCCAACACTCTCGACCACCCCGTCACCGAGATTTTCTCTCCTTTGCTCTATCTTCTAACTTCCATTACTGATATTCTGATCCATTTACCAACGTTGCCTGCCACCCTAAATTGTATAACGGAACCTGTACGAACCAGGGCCACTAAGCGTTTTTATCTTGAACTCAACACGCCCGGTTGGACCTATGACCCTTCAGGGAACCTTTTAGAAAAATTCTTAGATATTGCCGTATGCAGTTGCTCCCCCTTGCTTGTGTCTAAATCTTTTTTTCCACATGAAAGGAGAGTAGGAGACTAGTTTCGTATCGAAATTGAAGGATAGGTTGAAAACAGTCGATAGATCAGGATGTCCCGGCAACTAGACCAGAAAAAACGGGAAATGACAATTTTATTTATTGAGAGTGGATTTTATAAATTTTAAGTAGAAAAACCTTTTCAAAAATTTTAAATTTCACTTGATATGAAATAAAATTATACAATTCAGATTTTTGAATGAGTTCGAATGAGTTTCACTTAAAAATTTCGAATGTTCCAGTTTAGAATATTAAAAAAAATTTGGAACATTCCCAGCCTTGGCAAATAGAGAATCAATAAGAATTTTATAGAAGTTGTAGAAGATGGTTCATAAATTTATACTCCTGCCTCAATTCGTAGGAACTATTCTGAAACTAAATTATTCGCCAAAGAGGAGAATTGCAAAGTCTTATCCTTATTCTGAATAATAATTAATCATCCTGTATTTGAAGTTAGACGAAGTCCTTATCCCTTTAAACCATTTAGTAGGTAACTTTAAACAGTTCACAAATTTTAAATATAATTTATTAATATATTAGTATCCAATTTCTAATTTTTTACATTTAATTTTTATTGCGAAAGTTATTCAGTTTTTTATGACCCCTAGGATAATCATAATCTTCATGTAGATATTTTTGTAATATTATACTGGCTTTCAAAATGTTTATGTTATAAAAAGCGTTAAGCTTTTTATTCAAACAAAATATCTGCCCTGAATTCTTTGTGTATACATCTTTCGGAGGCATCAATATATCCGTCTATATATGTATATATAGATTCTTTGCCGTTCTAACGGATCGTAGTGAAAGGAGCAGTGACCTACATATTGTTGCTTGCACAAATTTTGCAACTCATATTACAACTTTTATCAGTTTTTACATTTTCATTTATTTTTTGTCTGAAATCACATTTTTATGATGCTCACAAATATAAATTCGTTTCTCGAAATATTGTAAAGATACTAAATATATCTTTTTGAAAATTACATTCATATTTTATAGGATTCCTTTTTGATATAGAAATCCTTTTTGATCAGATTCGAAAATGAGAAAGACAGTAGCTTTCAATTTTTCATCTTTCAATCAATAAGCTTATAACATTAGTTTCCACTTCAGTGACTTGTAGTTGAAATTTCTTGAAATTGTGACAGAAGATTGTTGAATCCTTTCTTCTCCTTCCTGTGATTTAAAATATTTTTCATCAAAGTGGGTCAATCCGAGAAAAAATTTTAAAGTAGCTTTTACGATTTGTCCAAAACTTTTATCTTGTATTGGAAAATGTCTCAAACTTTACGAAATATATATTTTTTTCATTTATATAATAATTAGGGTTACACCACGTTCAATATTGTTAAGTTTATTATTTACGTATCTTGTAATCATAAAAATTGTACTTCATTTTACTGACTTTCATTTTTATTTTCAGTACATGACGGAAAAAATGGGTGGCGCCGAAGGAACGAAACTCGACGTCGACTTTGTGGATATGGAGAGGGTGAGTATATTCCTCTACTAAAGATCTCGTCTGAAGCAAAGTGGTTTCTTTCTTGATAATGAACTTGTGCTTCAAGTAGACGCCTTTCGTTCTTTCTCATTACAATTACAATCTTGCAAAGGTCTGGTTAAATTAGATAGAGGGAAAATTTTTTCCCACTTTTCTTATTGTTTCCCTAGCTTTTCATCTGCATAAAATGTACGACCCAGACATCTCTCCAGACGGAAATATGAGAAGAATGTTCACGAGCTCTACATATCTTTTTCCCTTTATCTTTTATCTTTTTATCAATTTGAAATTGTGCGATTGGTTCTCTGATTTCAAATTTCCCATTCCGAATCTCCTAATATTTAATAAATTTTAATTGGTTCTTTGGAACCTGGAATTTGTTAAAACACAGGAATTTTATTGATATTTGAGTTACCAATTTGGATCCCTCAAGTCTAAAATAAAGTTAAATTAATTCTCCCTTTTTGAAACAGAAAACTGACGTCACGTACGAGTTGGTAGAGGAGCTACAAATGAAAACGAAAGAGTTTCTTCAGCCGAATCCCACAGCAAGAGCAAAAATGGCTGCCGTGAAGGGCATAAGTAAATTAAGCGGACAAGCTAAAGCCTCAACTTATCCTCAACCAGAAGGAGTTCTAGGGGACTGTATGCTGATGTACGGAAAGAAAATGGGCGAGGATAGCATTTTTGGTAGGTCAACTTGAATTGAAAGAGGTCTTCGACCTCTCAACTTGAACCCGAGTCACCTTCAAACATGACTTTTGTCTTTAGCTCAAGCCTTAATCGAGATGGGAGAGGCCATGAAGCAGATGGCTGATGTGAAATATTCCTTGGACGATAACATCCAACAAAACTTTTTAGAACCTTTGCACCATCTGCAGACTAAAGATCTCAAAGAAGTTATGGTGAGATTTATTAAAAAAGTTTACCTACATAGTTTTTATAGGAATTCCCGTGCATTTAAAGCTCGATTTCTTCTTTGCAGCATCATCGGAAGAAACTCCAAGGACGTAGGCTGGATTTCGATTGCAAAAGGAGGCGACAAGCGAAAGGTAAAGAATTGGTTATTTAGGTTTTGGGTGAGGAAATCTATTCATTGACTAAATTTTGATTACGTCTAGTCTTTTGAGCTACATTCGGAGGCTTCCAAATTCAAATGCAGGGTAAAGCCTAATGGAAATGATAAGTGGTTGTGACCTGCATTTCACCCTCGAGGAAAATTCATTTTTCTTCAAGCTTTAGCCCTGTTTACTTTTTCTTTGGAGAATTTGAATATCTATCTTTTTAAATTCAAAATTACGTTTTGTAAGCCTCTGAATTCAGAAACGAATTATCTGAAATTGTAGAACTTCCTTGACTTGCGAATGGTAGAAAAGAAATGAAAAGTAGTTATTTTTAAAGCACGAGATATTTTTGCATGTGATTGACAAAAATAAAGCAAGCTTAGTCTTCTTTCTATACATTGCCAATTTGAAAGGTTCTATGCACGAATTTTTCGTTTCCCTGAATCGGAGTCTTGACAGATCCCTTGATTCCCAGTTTCTATATAAAAATAGATTGACTTGCTTCTTCTTTTGTTCGCTGCGGTTTGGTTCGAATATTAGCCGCAGGAAAGAGGTCATCGAGTCCACATTTCGGAAGCCCAGCAAGGGCAAGTCCTTCGACTCATGTTGGTACGTGGAAATCACCACGGACTTTATTTTTAGGCACTCTATTTACCTCAATATTTTTTTTTACTCAATTATCCACTTAACAGAGGTTGGTCAATGAGGTCTTTATTTGGCTAATTAATATTAATTTAAGAATTGCAGGAGGCAATCAGAGAACAACATTATTATTGGCCCACCTCTCCGCTAGAACTCTTCTGCTATTTTTGATACTTGAGCTTTGTTTCACAACTTTAATTTTAAAATAGGAGAAACTGCTCTAAATTTTTGCTTTCTTTTCTGTTTTTTTTTTCTTATTGCAAATATGTATATTCATAGAAAGTTTATAACTTTTTTTTATTAAATTATAAATAGTAATTCAAAGGATGTAAATAGTAATAAAGGTGAGAATCTTGAAATCCTGCTTTTTAAAATCTATTTATTCTATACTTTGGACTGAATTTTATCACGAGTTAAACAGCTCGAAGCGGGTATCAATCAAGTGCAGTAATATATTCCTTCAGGTATTTTCATCAGTATTCAATTTTGCACGAATTCTTGTCGAAAGCTCGCTTACAAAACGATTTTGATGTATTACTAATCATTTACGTTAGTGCATGCACAGGAAGTTTATTTTTATTTTATTATACATCTACCATTTCAGAATATTCATACAAAAACAATGTTTTCTATATTTCGTGAAAGGAAGAGTTACGAAATAGTAAAATTAAAAAATTCTATTTCTATTCATTGAATAAGAATATTGTTTTTAAATAATTAGTAAGCTATTAAAAACAGAGTCATACAGATTGACTTCTTGCTTATTTTTAATATTAAATTAAATCAGTAAATTTTGTAAGTTTTTTTAATTTAAATTTGTTTTTAAACGGTGTAGCTTCTCAAAATTCAGATACAATATATAATACACAATATACAATATCACTAAGCTAGTTTTAGATTAGATTAAGTTTATTTTCAGAGAATGCAACCCGTAGTGCAACCTTTTAATTTTCCTATGACGCAAAATTTGCGTACAGGTTCTCACGTTTCAGACGACGAAATTCGCATGGCTGAGGAAAAATTCGCCGAAAGTCTTCATCTGGCCCAGATGGGCATGTTTAACTTACTAGAGAACGATGTAAGTTCAGTGAGTAACTCGTTTTACCATCATATTTGATTCAACAAATGAATACTAATTGAGCAATATTTTCTGTTTCTGAAAAGGTCGAACAAGTGGCACAGTTAGCTACGTTCAGCGAAGGCCTTCTCGAATATCATCAGCAGTGCGTCGAAATTCTCAGGGTATTAACGGAAACGCTTCTGGAAAAGTACGTATCTCTTCTCCTGAAGATTATATTCATGATTCTAACTTTTATGACTTCAATCTCGAGGGTTGTTAAATTCAATGTTCAAACAATATTACATAACTCGGAAACTTGGCTTAACTGCTCTTAAAACGTAATTGCAGATAAATCCAAACCCTTATCTAACAATAAGATGTCTTGCATCATTAATTTACAATTGTAAGAGAATTTACCTGTGCTTTGAGTATTTCAGGGGATTGATTTGGATTCCTTCGATTTTAGGAAGACTTTTATTTCAAAGAGTTTTAATTTGAAAGTTATTAAAGTTCATTTCAGTTACTTTATTTTTTAATTTCGTTTTTTATTTTTATTTTTTTTTACAGTGAAGGATAAATCTGAAATTAAAATTTGTAATTCCAGGAAAGATGAGGCGGCGAATCGTCCAAAAATGAACTTCGTACCAAAAACGTTAGCTGATCTCCATGTGGACACATTGTCGGATGGAATGAATGGTGGGAACTTCTCTGTTCACGGTAAAACACATATTACAAAATACAGACAACATAATTGCGGATTCGGGGATTGAATGTCTAATTGTTTCTTTCCTTCTTGCGATGCGACATCTTCGTATACTGCAAAGATTTGTTACTTTATCTTCTATATCTATGAATAATCCTATATTACATATTCTATCGTACTATAATCGTAACCAAAAACTGACTTCCTTTTCTTTGTATTTCTGATTTTCCCGCTGACACTCACACTAACAATAATTTGAGTAATAAAATGGTTTCGGGTTAAAATAAAAGAAGTAATTTAGTTTTTAATTAAAAAGATGGTTTGAAAATAATTATGGATGGATTTTAATTCGAAACTTAGTTTGTAATTGAAAAGATGGTTTGAAAATAATTATGGGATGGATTTTAATTCGAAATCAAATTCAACAGACACATGACACTACAGATATATGTGATTTTACCAACATTGATCTATGTTTCATTGTTGGAAACTTGAATGTCTCTTTTTCTGGCCTATCTTAGGGTCAAGTCGAGCCGGGTCTCCGGTCTCTGGAGAAGGGAAGCGCTCACAGCTCGAGCTTTTTCCGGCCGGAAACCCGCCGCCGTCTGCTAATGGTAAATTGTGCATGGGGTTCGACTGTTTTTTTCAGTCATGATTCGTTTTAAACATTTCAATACAATACCCTTAATTCTACAGTAATTGTTATTTTAGATACAAGCTTTAATTGAACAGTTCAATTAACTCAAGTATGTTTACATTTATTGTTGAATTAAGGGTTAATTCAAGCCTCAAACGTTGGTCCCTATTTCGAGAAAATTATAGAAAGTTTTGCTAAATTTTTGTGAAATTGTTCCTTATTTCTCATATTTTTCTCTCTGATTGGGACGTGAGACTTGTATTATTAACATTTTAAAAACAATTCATCAGCATGCTGGCATTTAATCCCTTACTTTTCTCGTCTCTATGATCGAATCTCCTTCCAATGCTTGCGCGTGTTTAGAATTTAAGTCTCGTTCCTTATTTTTGTGGAAAAATGTAATTTTTCGTGATTAATTTTTTACAGAATTTTAATTTTACTTGTCTTAAAAATACAAATTCTATAAAATTTAAATTCCATCATTGAAATTTAATAGTTTGCACTAATAGATACAATTGATTCATATTTTAATATAATTTTTTAGCGCATTTAGAAATTGATTAGATTTCAAACTATTTTATTTTTGTATTTCGTGTTTTCATTTTTGAAGAATCTTTGAACCTAGAATTTTCTTTGATCTCGAGAAATTAGTTTTCAGAAGTTCTCGCTTAAAGTTCGCTAACTTTGAAATTATGTACTTTGTCCGTAATGAATTTTTGCTTTTGCAGCTTCTCCTTTGCCATCACCAAGCAAATCTCCGGCAAGGACACCAATGGCCAGGCAGCCTTGTTGCACGGCACTCTACGACTTCGAGCCTGAAAACCCTGGAGAACTCGGTTTCAAGGTAAAATAACAAATAAAAAAATACAAATTTATATATTGAGCATTTGATATATACAAAATTTGAAAGAAGTTCAAAATCTTTCTAAAATATTCAAAGATTTAAAATATATTTTTGAAATGGGAGGAGGGATTAATTTTAAGATTATGAAACCTATTGATTCACAAATAATTAAATTTAAATGTCTTTTAACTCCAAGAAACTTGGAATTCTCAAGGGAATTATTTCAGCTTTAATCTTAACTAGTCTATCCTTGCCAAATGAGGGTAGGCATTATCGATTTCAACTCTATAGTCACGAAATTCTTCTGTAAAGATTGAAGAATGATAAAGGAAATTCTTACATACAAAAGTAACCCGAATTTTATTGCTAAAAGCCTTAATATTATTCTCTTGTATTGCTAAAACAACGAAAAACTTTTAAAAATATGTTTGATAAAAAAAGAAATGATTTTTATTTCAGGAGAATGATACTATCACGTTGGTCCAGAAAATCGATGACAACTGGTTCGAGGGCACTGTGAATGGTCGTAAGGGTTTCTTCCCTGTGACCTACGTACAGGTTGTGGTGCCTTTACCCTAAAAGAGCACTGGCCAATTAGAAGCCAAAGAGTCTGCGTTCGTTCATTCGCGTCTATCACAAACCTATACCTACAATGCTCCTAACCAACCTAGACCTTATATACACTCTTGACTTACGTTATATTTTAATGCTTCCTTCGTTATGATCCCGAGTTAAATATTCCATGAATAACCTCTATACGCATGTTAATGTACATACATATGTAATAACGTTATAGTCTTTTATAGGCATAAGGAAAACTATTCACGCGCAGGCACATTGACACATATATACGAAGGGGTAACATTTATTATACATTTAAATCTATACCCCAGTCGTAAATTATTACCGTACTGTATATCACGACGCAATTCAATAGTGGACTGTTACACTTTTTATTTTTCCACTCGAGATAATCCTCGGACCAGGACGTACATATATACAGCCATTTTAGGATTCTCCAAACTGATTATTTTGAATATTTGAATTTAAAATAAAAAATTTTTCTCTTGTCAGTAAGAAAAGATTAACTTTAAAGACGAAATCGTTAAATTAAATTAAAAATTGGAAACTCAAGAGATGAGATTCTCAAACTTTGTGAAGAATAACTTTTGGAGAATTCTAATACATCAACGTGTAGTTTTTCTCATTGCACAAAAGTCTCCGTAGACGTAAGACCCCCTAAACTGACTGGGCGAAGGTTTTATTCGGTAGAACTCAAAGTAACGTCGCACTAAGAAAACTTGTAAATTTATGATTCGAGTCCACTTTTGACTCTCTTCCTTTTTTTATTACTATTATTATTTTCTTCACCGTCTCGTGCACGTTGTTATTAATTCATCTTCCATTGTTATATATTGTTATTAATTCATCGCAAGTTTCATTCATCGGGATACAATCATTGCGTTAGATGGTAAATCTTTGTATTATAGCAATTAGTTCATTCCTCAACGACACTTTCCACTTATTTACATTTTTTAATGGTTTCAAAAACATTAGAAATGGTTAGATTTAATTTAAGCAATCGAATGGCGGCGAATCTCTTCCACGAAGTCGTCAAGTTATTAGGGAAACAGAAAAGTTCACAGGACGCAAAAGGCCTAAGATACTTGAATATTTATTTTATTAGACAATGCGATAAATTCGAAAGCGTTATGATTTCGTGTTATAAAGGCCATTTCTTGGTTCGCAATCAACATTTCTTGGAAGATCATTGTAGTCAGATATATCTATCCACGCCCTATTATATTAAGTGCTTAGGTTTAATGTTTATTATGTTTTACATTTTGAGTGAATGCGATGGAAATAATTGGGAAGTTCTACCTTTCTGATTTTTAAATGTATATTTTGGTTTTAAGACATATAGTCTTGAATTTTTTAAAGATTTTCAGAGAGTATTCTAAAGCGAATGAATTGAAAGTTGTAAATTTTTTTGCTGGTATATATTAATTAACTCTTGGAAATTCGTCGAGTTTCCTCGCCTCGGCCAAGTCGTTCTAGATTTCTTTACATTAAAGAGAGAACAGTAGCGAGCGAAGGGCCGATTAGTTCTTGTCCCCTGACTTTGTACAAGAGTTAAACCGCCAGAAAAATGAAAGTAATTAAGGGACTTGGTCATTCGTTGCCACGAGATATAGGCACTCCTCGAGTGCTGAGTATAACGTAATACACTAGGGTAAATGTATCTATACTAAAAAAGAAAACCGTTTATCGTCAAGTAGAGATGATTACGGTGACGATGACGACGACGAAACTGATTATCATTAGCATTATCATTATCATTATGATTACACTTTAAAAACTCGAATTAAGCGAACGCTCCAGCTTTGATTATAGGATTATAAAATAGGGTGAGTTAAAAATTGGAAATTTTCAGAAATAAGACTTTTTTGGGCTGAAAAGTTTCATTCGAAATCCTTTCATGATTCTGCTAAGTTTAAAA
Source organism: Synergus itoensis (assembly GCA_904066005.1). Taxonomy (NCBI): domain Eukaryota; kingdom Metazoa; phylum Arthropoda; class Insecta; order Hymenoptera; family Cynipidae; genus Synergus; species Synergus itoensis. The sequence continues at coordinate 1,791,195 of CAJFCP010000098.1, forward strand.
TGAATCGCTGATTACCGATGAATTATAAATAATGAACAAGTTATAAGATATTCATTATGAAAATTTTCAACGCTAGGAAGATTTTGTTTTTTAAGTATCTAGTTTTTGAATTCACCCTATTATAAAATTATTATCGAATGGATCAGCGTTGCAACTGCCGACGTTGTTGCGTCGATATGATATCGATAAATGAGCCGTCATGGTGGGGTCTTACGAGAATCCGAACGCATATTTGTCCACCGCGAACTCTCAAATTCGAGTTAGTCATCAGTGTCGTGATTACGATGATATTTAAAGGTAACCGTGGAGGGCAGTCGTTGGATTTGATTGGATCAGTGTTTCTCAAGCTCATTGTATTAGACTCAATATCCACCCTCGACACGGAAGCCAATTATTTATTCATAGTCGGTCTAATTAAGGTTGTCAGTCCTGATTTTAGTCTAGCGAGAGATAAAAATTACGGTGATGGATTCTAGACTCGTTTCAGGGTTGATATTAAATTTTAAATTCGGGATTCCATACTTATCGAGGTACTTTGTTTTTTGATCAAACCAAATTTGAAAACAACTGTATTAAAAATAGAGAAACGATTCAAGAATGGAATCCTGGAAGTTGAAAGTCTACCAAAGTTGAAGTTTGCAGAACAATTTATCCCAGATTGTAAATACTTGTTTTCCTCGAGGAATAAAAAATTATCTCTCGCTAAACAAGGACGATGTTAACCCTAGGTCTAATAGCTCAGGGCGCAAGATTGTTGAACTCACAGAAAGCCATATAGATTATTATACTTTGACTTTCCTAAAGTCAAAAAGCGTTCAGGTTCAGCTCAATTCCAGAGGATACAAATAAAGATTTGTAATTATGCAATTAATAATAATTATATTGTTGCATTATTTCGTTGTCTCTGAGTTCACCGCAGGTCGGTGATCTCTTTTGTTTTGCCTGAACGTGACTTCGGTCTGTCCATTTGGTGCGTTAAAAAAAATACAAAACTTTATGTCCAGCATGCTGGAGATTACGTCAATTAAAACCAGAGTAGGAAGGCCGATGTAAAGGTGTCTCAGAGTATTCAGCCGATCAATTCTTCGAATTACGATAGCAATAATGTAAGCACCGTGAATTATGCTGCTTTGATAAAGTGATACTGAGACAAAAATTTTTATTAGTTGTAATTTTAGAAAAAATTATATTAAAAAATGAATGAATTCGGAAACTATTATAATAAAATATAATCGAATTTGGAAGTGATTCGATTTTACAATGGAATAATATGTTCGGGAAACGATTAAATTATAAAGTGAGCAAATTTGGAAATCGAAATCAGAAACAATTGGATTGAAAAGTGTCCGAATTCAGAAAGAATTAAATTGAAAACTGACCAAACTTAGAAACTTTTGAATTCGGAATCAATTGAATTGAAAGGTGCCCCATAAATGTCCAAATATTGTGAATTAAAAATAAAAATGATTTGACTCAGTATCTTTAAAGTTACCCGCACTTCCATCGCTTTGAGAAACACTGTATTAGGGAAATTAAAAAAGGTCGATGCTGCAAAGAAACGGCGACGGAAGAAAGACAAACTATTGCGAATCACATAAACTGAGATTAATTATAAATACTAAATCGGTATCTTAATCTATAAATGTTGGCTATTGTTAAATGTTAAATATTGTTCGGCAGGGCGCTGTTGCTATTCGACAAGAAGTTCGTGGAGGCCTTTCTTGACATCGGTGCAATCTTAGACAGCCGAAAAAAGTAATCTCATGATTTTTCTACGATTAAATCTACGTGTCGTTAGTATTTTCAAACCGAGAATTGTACCGTTTTCGGTACTTGCAGTTTAGGTTGCGGCATTTTATTGTTAAATCCTAGGATAATAATTTTAATTGTTTATGATTAACTAGACTATAGCTAGGCTGATTTTAATTTTAAGGTGATATTAATTATAATTTCTTGTTAGCTATACTGAGCTATTGAAAGAAGAATTGATTGTAAATAAAAAAATGAATTATAGGTCTTATGAAGAGACAATTTTGATTTCGATGGCCCGTAGATGTCTCGGCTATCAGGATTGTATCATGCACGTACCATATCTAGACAGAAAAACATAAATAGTTAACTATGCCAATAGTAGTTGAGAGTAGTAGAAAGTAGAAAAGATTGTTCGTCGGAAATGCAATCAAAACTTATATAGAGCATGAATTTCTTGCGAATTGCAGGCCCTCTGCATTCTACTTGTATTCTAATAATCAGGGGGTTGAACTAGCGTCGATTCGTTCGACCCTCGCTTAAGAACGTCACTGAGCATCCTTGGTCGAAAGCGAAAAAAAATTATTATCGATCTAAAATTATATTTAGACCCGTCAAAGGAACCTCTCGATTCTGAAAATTCTCGCAAAATCGACCCGCTTATTTTGTAAGAGTTACAGATTTCGATTTTCAATGAGGTTTCAGTTTCGAAAGGACCAGGCGGATTAATTAAAATTAATAAATTAAAATTTAAAATATTCAAATGAAAATAATTCGATAAAATTTTAAAAATCTCGACGTTGATGTTGTGTACGATTTTATTGTTTATCACGTTTTGTGAGCGTTTTGAATGAACGATCAGAGGATGCCAAGCAGTGATACTTTCAGACAATACAATATGATTAATTACACTTATATCGGTAAAGAATATACAATTTCGATCAATGCTATAATTATTATTACGAATAATTGAAAAATAAAGTGTGCTCTATGTCAAACACGTTTGCGTTATTACATTTCCTCTTTTATTTTCCATCTATTTTTGTTAATTTTTTAAAAATTATCTTTAAAAAATGTTAATGAAGTTCGTTCACAATTACAATTTTTTATTTATATATCAATAGAAAAATCATCGAGGGATATTTCCTGTTTCCTAATAAAAATGGAAAACAATTTTTGATTTATAGATATTATTACATCATTCGGTGGTGCGAGTTCGATCATTTGCAGAGTTAACCAACCCTGCAACGTGATTTAACTCTTGGCGAAGGGTCGAGGCGAATACATAATGCATACTTTCTTTTTCTGTGGATATAATTGTATGGGATATTACCCAAGGGAGCTCGGGCTTTCCAAGTCACCGCAGTAACAAGGCATATCATCATCTCGAGAGTGTATTTCCGCTCAAAAAGTACAACTTAGAATCACAAGATTGAGTCGTACAGGGATAGAATGGATTAATATTTAATTAATAAGTCTTTATTAATTAATTATTTCATTCTTAACAAATAAATGTTATACATGTAAATAAATGAATATTAATTCAATTCTTTTACTCAAGAAGATGTTTCTTTGGTATTTAGGGGTTCTTTTGAGAAAAAAGCTAGAAAAGATAAATCTGTGCAAAGTTACGACTGCGTTCGCCCAGAAGAGGGTTGTTTTTATTAACGTACAGAGGGGAGGATCACCTTAAGCGGCTTACCAGTTGCAATTAAAATTTTTCTTTAAATGCCCACTCAGAACGATTCCATTGTGAAAGGTACAAAGTTCAGTATTCAATCTTCTTTATGCGCACTCGTTAACTGTATAATCGAAACGAATAGAAAAAGTATATCCCTTTTTATAAAAAGTATATCCCTTTTCTTTTCCAACTATCGAAAATATTGCTTTTAAAAATATGATTTTTTAAAAATATTTATAGTTGATGACTAATACTCCCAATTTTGTGAAATGTGTTACAATCATAAAAAAGAAAGCGTCGTTCCATCGGCAGAACGTGAGGTAGTTACGTGAACTGAGTGTTGTTGATTTTTCCCGAGAGAAGATGTCTACATTTGCCAAACCAATTTCCCGGAACATTAGTCGCAGACGTCGCTTCTTTTTTACTGGTGAGGAAGGGAAATATCCATTTTAACCAAAAGGCTGTTAACTTTTGTCTTCTTTAATAAAAAAATAATCATCATTCTTCCAACTTGTATTATAACATTTTTAAATTGACCCATAAGCTCCCTCTTCTTCCATTTCTTTAGAGTTCTGAATTTTTTATAATCGAGAAAGATGTAATAAAATAATAAAAGAAACTGTAATAAAATAATAAACTCGAGATTATACTTGATATAAATTTGTTTGTAAGTACTCTGGAAAAACTCACACACGACCCACACAACAAATTTGGAATCTGAAATTTTGCTGACGATCGCCATGGGACAGGGCTAAAAATATCGAGGGTTCTGTTCATCGAAGCGTCCTCACATACGACACAGGAATTCCCTCAGGATGTTCTAAGCAAGATATCTTTAGTAAGATTACCGACCGATGCATAAAATACCGAGCAGAGTAATTGAAAAGATTTATTTTCTTCTTAAAACACCTTTTTTGGTCAAGGAAACCAGATAGGTAATAGATTTACAATGAGGCAATAGAAAATTTCTATTATCGGCATTAAAGATTTTATTATAATATTCTGGTTATACATTATCCGAATTCGTCTTATAGATACTTTAAAAGTAATATCACTCTCTATAACGTCTTTAATTACAGCTTTGTGTACAATAAACGTGAATCAGCTAATCACAATATAATACATACATAATTAATTTTTCCAGTACATTTTAAGTAACAATGTGCGATGCATGAAAGCCTAAATATCAGTGTGACTAGAATATTTGAGTTCATAATAATTCAATATTTGGTTACAATATTGGTTTTTCATGTTTTACATTTTTTATATTAAGTTTCTACAAATCGCATCTCCGAAATGCTATTTTGATTACATTCATTTAATATTCCCTAATTCTTGCAGTTTATTACATATGAAAAAAGATAACATTATTTAATTCCTAAACAGAAATTAATTTCAATCCTATTTTATTTTATATATTACTTACACCCGCTTATTTTCTCTTCAGGAAATAAACACTGCTATTTTTTTCACTGGTAGTGATTATATAGAGAAAGTCAAACTATTTTCATAAATACATTACTATTTTCGCAACTATTTAAATAAAAATTCTTTCTATATATTTTTTATGAAGTATATTATATTTTTTACAGGGAAAAATTAATTTGTGGGGGTGGAAGGACTGTAAACTTGACCATAGAAGATTCCACGAGGACGACAAGCGGAACAGTCTGGGGTGTTTCTCTCTGATACTTCACTTCCTGCAACCAGTAATTTTATTCCAATTGTTAATGAAGTTTATATTCAAACTATTCTAATAAACATTGAGATTATCCAATTTCATTAACTTCAGTTGAAGATTCTTTAAAAATGAGTTATATATTTATCTATCAATTTAACAATAATGTACTTAAATATTCATCGTATAAATAAATTGAAATGATGATAAAAGTACATTTCAGAAGTGCACAAATCAAATGTTTTTGCTCACTCGCAATGATCTCGCTTTCCTATTCAACGCAAAGGTACCTATATATAGCACGTATCTCGTTATTTTCGGCTTACGCCTACATTGAATGGAATTGCTGATACTCCTCTATATTGGTACTTTTGAGCCACTCTGAATGTCTGTACTTACACCAGAAACATGAAGTACCCAATAGAAAAACAAAATCCCTTCATTCAATATAATTTATTGCATTTATGCAATATGTAATTTACTCCCACACATCACGAATTGAGAATATTAAATTTTCTGAACATAATCTACTTTTAATTATTAGGTGCATTCATTTCCCAAAGCGAGAGGAAAGCAATATAGTCTCTTTGGAATTATGAGAGAATAAGATTTTTTAAAAAGAGTTCGACGAATAAAAAAAATATTCCGAGTTTTACTCTGACCGTGGGTGGATGTAAAATGTCTCACTGTAAGTGTGTTGGATTTTGATGATGTATAGGGCAAATGTGGGAAGTTTATATGTTTCCTGTATGTGCGCAAGCGTTGTATAAAGCCCGCCTCTGTAAGCGTAGAGCTCTCTGGCACCCCGTTTATGTTATTACTGGTCCAAATTCCATCCCCTTTCCTTTATCCCTCTACTCTGCTAACATCAAGCAGCCCCTGTTTCCAGTTAACACTTCAGTCGTGACTAATTACTCTAATTAATTGAAACTACAGTCTCTCAGCATCTCGAACCCTTTATATTGCATTACTGGCTGTGATATCTTTGATATACTTATGTTCGAATCTCTGTCTTTACTTATTACTGCACACTAAACAATCATGAACTTGTTACTGTAATAATTTCCTTTTTTGTAAATTTTAGATAAAATGTTTGTAATTTTTTGTAGTTATTACCTTTCAGGATGTTCAGGTGTCGATAAAATGCACTGCCGTGCCAACTTTCTGGACTTCTAGCAGGTGTTATTTCGGGCTTCACATCACGTATAGTTGTCACTTCTTCTGTGACTTTTTCTGCCTCGCGCTCCTGAAACATAATCATTAATAATAATTATATTAGTGTAACAATAAATCTGTTATCTCTTTATACTTTAAATACTTTATAACTTAAAATAACACTTTGTGAGTTAATAAGTCGTCAGAAAAATTATTTCCTAATTATGAGAGGAGATAATCTGAAAAGGGAAAGTTATTTTAGTCAAAGAAGACAGTAATTATGTGATATTAGTCGAGAGTCTTATATCTTGAAGGCATTACTCGTAGTTAAGCAAACATTAATTATCGTCGTATGCTAATGGGTCATGGCGAGGGAAACGACGAGCGCAATAAATGTTTAATACTGTTTGGGATTTCGAGTAATTATGTTTTGTGTGCGAAGCATAAAGGCAAAGGGGTGACGTCTATTGTGAAGTAATTCGACAAGGTGAAACATTAGGAGGGTGAATGTGTTCCTAAATAGTATTTCCAAAGTATATAACGTCCTCAACTTTTGCTACATCACTCTTTATATAATAGATACTAGATTATGTAAATATATGTAATAGACAGAAAGATTTAATTCACTAAAATAATACAATATATGGAAAGTTTTCACTTTTCAAGGTGCAATAAATATAATTCCATAAAAGAAATAAGTGTTGCCTTTAATTCAACACCCTTAATGTACTTTGTCATTTTATCAATTTTCCTCTATAACCGATTACACTCCACTCATTCTGATCAACCGCTCAACTATGCAACGATTACATTCATAACAATGGTCAATTTTCATGATAAATATTAGAAAAAGAGCATAACACTTTTATTTTTACTCTACTTTTTTCTTTTATTTTCCCTCGGTACGAATTTTCGTTCATTTTTTCCAAATTTGCAAAAAATATGAAGAATATTTTAACAATGAAAGTGAAAATTACCTACAATCTATGTATTTCTGAATTCGTCTGTGAAAACATATTCTTTTTAAACGATTCCGATAATGTAAAGTAGATATCATTCCGGTATTCAAAAATCAGAGCGTGACGAACACTTTTATTTTGACCCCCATCGCACTTGTGCGAGTATATCGAGCACTGATAAAATATTGAAAAGAAATGTCCGTATCGGAAGCAAGCGTCACGCGAATATGCATTTTTAATTGGCTACCGTGACAGGGGAACGATGCAGATTATTTCTGTATCCATACAAAAATACGTACATGTGCTTAAGCTTTTGACTAGTCGATTTTAAAATGCAGGAGGAGAGATATAACTAATTAAAGATTGTATAGATAAATTTAGTTTCGGAAAATACCTACACATTAATGACTTATATATCTATTATATATAATTAACTTTTCTCAAAGAATTTGGTTTGAAATTTAAAAAAAAAAATTAGAAAGTTAATGTTTAAAAGTAAATGTTCTGAAGTTTTCACAAAGGCTTAGATATAAAAATTAATGTTCATAAATTATGTATCTGAAGAAGGATTTTTTACCGTCGCCAATCGATTCGTTACAAAGAAGAGATTCACCCGTTTGCGAACGAGTTGACTTTGATCAGCATGAATAGAGGTTGCATGGATATTACGAGGAACATATGTGCTGGCCCTAAGGATGTATATCATAGATATCAGTTTTGTGGGGTGAACTTTCATCGGCCACCTGCTCATCGTTACGCTAGTCGCTTCCAAATTAAGAACCATAAATAAGGGACACCATTTTTCCTTTCCACAATAATTTTACATACTCTCTAAAATTAAATCAGTGGAAGTTCACTGATTCAGGTTTAAAGAGTAATTTACTCATTTGATTTATTTACCTGCAAGCAGTGAATAAATAATGAATAAGCCATTCAGAGAAATAAATATTTAAATTATTACAGAGTTTAAAGTGTTTATTTTAAAAAAATCATTTTACGGATCAAAATTGTAAATATACAAAATACATCGAGGACGAGTGCACAATGGTGGTGTAAACGTTGCTTTTACTCGCATTACCTGACGTTAACTTGCCAGTGACTGATTAATATTTAATACCTTGCAACGGAATTACCTATGTATTCAGAACTAGAAGCTTTAACTGGCGTTTTCAGGCTTACTATCTTCACTCGTGAATCTTCGCAATTATTATTCTATCAGTAAGTATGTGCATGTTAAAGCCCCTGCACTTTATTTATGAAATCCGTTTTCCTTTCGAGTAAAAGCTCTTTCTGGTTTCAAACATTCCATTGTAAATAATTTAAGGATACGGAATATCCACGAATTAAAAGACAAAATAATTAATGTTATATGATGTTAAAGATTGTTGGTCTACTATTCATTTTAATTTTTGTCAATATTTTAATATTGACTCTTTTTCATTATGTTGTGAAAAACAATCAATATCATTTAACTTTAATAATTCCACGCTATTCAACAAATTAACAGTACATCATTACTTCAAATCAAAATAATTAATCATTATAAGTTAAAATAATTGTTCCCTCCATGATTGACTGAATTTTGCTTCAGTATGACTTTATGTATGCATAAACTAATGAATTTTCCGGTGTAACTCAACGCCGCATATTACTGAGAGAATTCGTTGAACCGGAAGTGATAGGACTTATTCTGCTGCGTATTAACTTTACGCTCGACGAAGTGGCTCTTTCGTATCCGATTAAATTACAGAAAATGATATTTTACTGCGAGCGCTCAGGGAAAAATAAGTGCTTTTGGAACAACAGATCTTGCAAAAAGGGTGCTTTGCTACTTCATATCATTTTATACAAGAAATAAAGGAAAATATCATTCTCATACGAAATACTAATATAAAATTTACATCCATCATGAATTAAATCTCCAGTTAAACTTTTAAAACGCCTGATGTCATTTGAAAGCTCTCCTTTTTTTCTAATCAAACCAGAGTTTCTTTTTGGAAAGATCGATTAGTTATAAGCGCTGACGAGAATTCGAGACATGTAGGCCGTTATAGTTGGCACGAGCGTCATTATTATCGTTGGTACGTGACGCGTTCAGGGTTGCAATGCACAGACGGAATTTGCTACCAACTGTACCATTGAATCACCGGCAGATTACCGCGCGAAAGCCGAGGCAGAGTTTCAGTTTGTGGATGAGTTCCGCGTTCTCCCATTTGTAACTCCGCTCACCCGGCAAAGTAGGTAGAAATCCTTCCCTCCTTCACTTCACCCCCTTTACCATCCGTTTACCACCCCCCAGATCCCTGTGGGTCCCAGTGTTTTACCCCATCTACTCATCCACCCACAGACCTCGACCGGTCGAACCCATCCTCGCGTTATGGCCCGCTCAATTGTTTCAGCCTCGTTGATCCAATAAAGGATTATGGCGAAACAATTGTAGCGTATAGCGCCACGATGGATTTTACGTAAACGGCAAAAGTTTCCGCTTGTACTCGCTACGATTCGTTCGTCCTTTTGAAACTTCTCGTTGAACTTCGAACGACATCGACAAACTTCTACGTTGGCATTTTTTTCAAACGCTTTTTTAGTGTCGATTTAAATTAAATCGAACGTTAGAATGTTTCAGAATCGCGTATTATTTACTAGTCAAATATTTCACAATGTGAGAAATGTATCTATAGTAATTTTATTACAAATATACACACGACTGCGTTTAGAATTACCAAAGAATAATTTTTTTCTTTATTTATATCGAATTCGGGATCAATTTTGGAAAAAATTTGAAAATTTTAATTTTTTTTCGCATTGGTGGGGGCCTTGGGGCCATGGCCCCACTGGCCCCGTACTAAATGGGGCCCTGAATATACAGTAAATTTTTTGCCGCCAGAGAAATATGTAACGTCTGACCAAACACGTAGTTTTCTACTGAAAAGATTTTTCAATTTATTTAATTTCTCAGCGTCTGACTACTTATGGCATTTTCTACTGATTTGCTAATTCCTATAGCAAATTTTCTGTCACGGGAGAAATATAAAGTCTGACCAAATACGTAGTTTTCTACTGGAAAGCTTTTTGTTCTCATTTGATTTCTCGGTGTCTCGCTACTTATGGTATTTTCTACTGATTTACTAATTTCTGCAGTAAATTTTCTGCCGCAGGAGAAATATATAAAGTCTGACCAAACATGTCGTTTTCTACTGGAATGCTTTTTTGATTTATTTAATTTCTCCATGTCTGACCACTTATGTCTTTTTCTACTGACTTACTAATTTCTACAACAAATTTTCTGCCGCAGGAGAAATATATAAAGTCTAATCAAATACGTGGTCTTCTACTGAAGAATGTTTTCTGATTATTTTATTTTTCATCGTCTGACTACTCATGGTATTTTCTACTGACTTGCTAATTTCTGTAGCCAAGTTTCTGTACGCGGGAGAAATATGTAAAGTCTGACCAAATACGTGGTTTTCTACTGAAAAGCTTTTTCTGCTTATTTGATTTTTCGGCGTCTGACAACTCGTGGAATTTTCTACTGACTTACTAATTTCTACAGCAAATTTTCTGCCGCAGGAGAAATATATAAAGTCTGACCAAATATGTGGTTTTCTACTGAAAAACTTTTTCTGCTTATTTGATTTTTCGGCGTCTGACTACTCATAGTATTTTCTACTGGCTTGCTAATTTCTTCAGCAAATTTTCTGCCGCAGGAGAAATATATAAAGTCTGACCAAATACGTAGTTTTCTACTGGAAAGCTTTTTGTTCTCATTTGATTTCTCGGTGTCTCGCTACTTATGGTATTTTCTACTGATTTACTAATTTCTGCAGTAAATTTTCTGCCGCGGGAGAAATATATCAAGTCTGACCAAACATGTCGTTTTCTACTGGAACGCTTTTTAGATTTATTTAATTTCTCCATGTCTGGATACTTATGGTATTTTCTACTGGCTTACTAATTTCTACAGCTAATTTTCTGTACGCGGGAGAAATATATAAAGTCTGACCAAATACATGGTTTTCTACTGAAAAACGTTTTCTGATTATTTGATTTTTCGGCGTCTGACTACTCATAGTATTTTCTACTGACTTGCTAATTTCTGCAGCCAATTTTCTGCCGCAGGAGAAATATATAAAATCTGACTAAATACGTGGTTTTCTACTGAAAAACTTTTTCTGCTTATTTGATTTTTCGGCGTCTGACTACTCATGGTATTTTCTACTGACTTGCTAATTTCTGCAGCCAATTTTCTGTACGCGGGAGAAATATCTAAAGTCTGACCAAACATGTCGTTTTCTACTGAAGCGCTTTTCCTCTTTATTTAATTTTTCGGCGTCTGACTACTCATGGCATTTTCTACTAAGGAAAGAAACAATTTGTCTGCTTGATTGATTTATAATGATCAATGAGGTTTTTCGAAGAATAGATACATTTTCTCTAACCACAAAAGCAGGTTAATAAAATTATTCTTTTCTGGAAGAGAAGAATATTGAACAAAAGGGAATTTCCATAATTGATTTTGATTTCTTGGAAGGAATCTTTGCTGGGTTGAAATCGAATATCGAATTTCGATATGAGCATTTCACGAGGGAGAGAAAATCATGAGAGAGAGAGAGAGAGAGAGGGAGATGAGAGCACAGAAGTTGGATTGGATTTGAGGATTGTGGGGCGGAGCTTGTCGGACTAACGATTATAATTGAATCAACAGTCACCGCCCTCGATTCCCTGGTGAACCTCCATCGCCGACACAGAAACTTAAACTCTAGGTAATCCTATATAGGTCGGCTTCACCTTGAACGACGATCTTTACTCTACTTCAGCCTTAATATAATGTCATCAAGCCGCACATCTCTTCAATTTATACAAATAATGAAAATTCACTCACACAATGTCATGATCTTCTATTCTTCTTTGTGCTCTAGTCTCTTTTCCATGTTTCAAGTAAAATACATAAAAATAAAAGAATAAGAAAGAATAAGAATACGTTTTTCATATTAATACTAGAAAATATTTCAGGTTCTAACAACTCGCGAAATTTTATTTGATGATCAAGTGGAGCTTGATTCAAACGTGTTAGGAGTAAAAAATTCATGCATATCCTTTTGTTTCAAAATAGGTGGTAATACTCCACTAGGCAATTTAATTTGCTCTGATCGCATTAAAATTTCATGCTCGTTATGAAATGCTGAGATTTAATAATTTATTTTTCGCCAATTTATACAAGTACGATTTTAAATTTAAAGATCACGTCTAAAATTCGAGAGAAATATTGAAAAATAATTGAAAATATATGCAAAATGTTAGTGGGTTGAGCCTTTAGTTTAGAAATGGGGTATGTTTATTTCCGTATTATTTCTACGATATTCAATTTAATCACAGAGTCCCGAAGGGTTCTATGCTAGGGATAAGGTCAGAATCTGACATTTCGAAGTAGGATATCTTTAGCTGTGTTCACTATGCTTTAAAAATGCCATAAGGTGCTTTAATTAATAGCTGTGCCTTTGAATGTCAAGCATCTGTTACAGAAACATCAAGAATGACATAACAAGGCCTAAAAATGAAAAATTGTCAAGCTTTCCAAACAAAAAACCTTTTAATTTATTTATGAGGTTGGTGAAGCGTGATAGAATTCTTTTCGAAAATCCTGATTTCAAATGAATCGACATCGACTTCACCTCGATTCGAATAGAGTAATTGGTATGGGCTTTTGAACGAAAAAAAAAACCATCACGTACCAAAGAAGAAAAAAGTAATCTGCTCTCTGCGGAGAGCATCTAATGGCTCTCTAGACGGTCGAAGCGCAATTAAAACTTGTGGTCGAAGCTAACTAAACCAGCCTTCCTTTGATTTAAATGCTCCCAACCCTCCTACGACTTTACGTGACGTTGCTTAATTGCATTTAAACGAATACCAATGCTGTCGCATTTATTCATCCTATTTGTCCAATGATTTTGATCCTCTCTTACATGTTTAGTGCTTACAGGTCTCACAATCAAAAGATTGATTAATGGATTAGCAGAAATGCCAGAAATAAAAAGAAAGCATGTGCTTAAAGAAATTTTAATTTCCACAATAAAAACACTGTTCCCAATTATCACCGATAAAATAAACATAATAAAATAAGCACGAAAGGTCGCAGTTGGAGAAATTAAATCGAAATATGCGATCGCCTACTATATTCCCATTGCTAATTAATAATGAATAACTAATGATCCTGGAGTGGGAACAGGTAATATAATTAATTATCATGTGTTGAAAATGGATCAAGTTGATCAAATCCGTAATTTATAGATGTAGATACGTATATATGGTGGACTGAGGGAAATCGACGAAATAACCAGAAATAACGTTGCGGTCATTCATTTAATTATTTTGGCCCGAATGTGTGCGTCAAACTATATGCGATTCGAATGCGCGTCGATACCGATGAATTCGTATTTGACGTACGGTCGGTGAGTATTTACTGACACAATAATTATCACAATTGATGAGGGCGGCCACATGAGCAGTCAGACCACCGAGCAAATTCTACTGGGACGTTTCCACTATATGCGCAACAACAGTGGTGCTCAATTTAACCACTCGTTGTTCCATTTGCGATGCATTGGTAATTTGAGATCACGCATTCGTAATTAATTCTTTAACACGCTTTTTACGCTGGTTGTTCCATCAGACACTTTCTGAGTTGAAAGTAAGCTCTCCTATTCATTTTAAATAAGAAATCGCCTCAACAAATTTGTACCAAAAAAAAATACAGACAATAAGCTGTATTTTTATATATATGAAAACCTAGCCGATTAGGAAACGTGTATTTCGATTAACCCCAATTCTAATACACTGGCATATAGTGGAAGTATTGAAAAACATAAGTGAGGAGAGTGATTTTCGCGTGCGGGTTCGACAAAGGGTCGACCCTGAACTGAAGAGGTTTGGATAAGCCATCCGGATTGCCAGACAGCTTTTCAATTCCCCTTGTCGGTGAACGTGTCGAGTGGGACGATCCGTATTTTGTGCTAACCCCAGGACCTAAAACACTCTCACATTTAAAGGAACATACATAGATGGCTTGGAGTTAAACCTAGTTACCGCACTACAACCGGTTTACAACTGTATTGCGGTAACTAAGTAATCCCCGAACGTTATTTGCAGTTATTTATCGGTCCACTGGACCTAGGAGGGTATTTTCATTTTTGCGACATCTGTATTCCTTTCTCGAGATGGAAACATAAATCTTGTCAGAGTTCTTTCAGAAGTTCTTCCGATGGGGTGCCTTTTGTATTATTGATGAAGGTCAAGGTAACTTTCAATCAATTCTTAAGCATTTTAAGTATTTTAGATTATATGTAATTCGTTTTCCCAATTTGATCTGAGAGCACTGGTACCCAATGCCGATAATGGATTGTGTCTAGGGAAAGCTGAAGTTAATTCGATTAATGTTCATGGGGAATATTTGTGAAAAGACGACGTGTGACGAGAGCTTTGTATGATACGTTTACAGGAACACGCAAGGGTGAGGCTTCTATGGTTACTATCCAAATACACTTTTATATTGGACACATATCTATGATATGAAAAAAGATCACTTTGTGCTTACTATCGAGTGATTAAAGTTTGTCGACACTAAAATATTAAATTTTGATCAAGCCCCAATATGTGTCTTGGACGACTCTAGACAGTATTTAGGGTTCGATTTTTTCCAGCCCTTGAAGCTAAAAATATTTCAATAAAAGTATGATTTAAACTGCAAGTATGAAAGCTTCAATTTAAAATTATTCTGTATCATATCATTTTATATCATATTCTTTTATATCATATTATTTTATATCATTTTATTTTAAATCCTATTATATTTAAGGATTATTTGGTTTAATTTTCGATCTTATATAAATAAAAAACGAAAAGAGTTTAAATATCCTAAAGATAGTTTTAATTTCCCAACACACACTCTTGAGTGGGTCGCGTGCTAAATATTTGCGTGCACGACTACCAACCGTCACGGGTTTTGAGTTCGAGATGTTGAGATTGTCATATGTATAATGTTAGCTTAGGTTTGTCGCACGATTTCGAATTTACAACACAAGGGGTTGGAAAAAAGCAAGTGTTAGCTAATTTCCAATGAAGGTTTATATCAAACTGATACTCTCATGTGTATATGTAAACATGTACAGCATACGGCTATATATGTATAACAACAAGTGTTTGTGGAACAATATCAAAGAAGCAGTGAATGTAAAGCGGAAGTAACTGGGGTTTCATCGCCTTATAATGGTCACGTGGCGCCTATCAAGTCGCAGAGCGTGGCGCACTTTTTGAGAGTAAACCGTGGTTAAAAGCGTCCGGTAATAATCCATACGATAATGACTACCAAAGCTTAAAAGATTAAAGGTGTGTTTGCTGATCAAGATTCTTTTAATCGGATTAATTAACAATTTCCGTATCATGTATTGTATCTAAAGCAGCCTTTTCAAAATTATAAATTTTATAGTTGTAAATTATAAATAAAAGTCTATAAATGTATTAATCTATAAATTAGATAACATAATTAATAAAGTAACATAATTTCAAAGACTTACCGATTCTCGCGGTGGACTCCAACATTGAGGAGAGGTGCTATTGCCACTGTGGTTGCTAATGATGGAATTAGAGGCAGAATTAAGGTTTTGAAGACTGACGTTTAAAGGAGTTGCAACATCGTCCTCCGTCGTTTCGATATCAACTTCGTCGTCGGAATTTTCTTCCTTATTGGCAGTCATTTCGACGACTGGTTCTTGAGCCGAAGACTCGACAATAGGGGGTACCCGGATCACAGGTCGAAAAGCTGATTGATGGATGGCAGGGTTGACTGTTGGTAAAATGGGCTCTGGAGGACTCGCAGTTCCAATAGGAGGAGGCAAAGGTCCTAAAAAGAAATTTAATTGATGAAGTTTCACCTTCTTACATCTTAGTAAGTATCTTCAAATACATCTGTATTTGAAGACACATTCTGGATCTGAAACTAAATAAAAACTCATACCGGGGAATAAAACAGGACCCCTCTTCGTCAGCCAAGGAAGTGCATAAGGTGGAAAAGCGAATCCAGGTGTCTTGGCAACGGCAACTGCAGCTGCCTGTTGATGTTGATGCCAAACATAATCCATAACGAGGCTCCTTGATAAAGGCAATGGCAATTCCGGAAAGGGTGGAACTCTCGGATGAGCAGGGGGTGGTGGAATTGGTGCCTGAATTTGCGTCGTGGGTGAAATCCTCGCTTGTTTAGCTGGACTCGGTGATCCTCTCGTGCTAGAGTTCGAGAGTAATCGTTTTCTGGTGCCTCCATTGAACATTGCCTTCACATCCTCCCAAGCGTGGACCACCTCATCCGGGGGATTTCCCGACAGCTTCATGTGCCTCCGCCAGGAATTGAAGTTCGCCGCATCGGGTTGCACGTATTTGTCGGTTGGACCGATTCTGTGAGAATGGAAAATGAACTTGTTGGGTGAGAAGAAGAGTCCACAATATGCACACTTGATGCATTTTGCTCGAGAACTGTTGTAACGAGCAGGCAAAAATGCTCCTCGACAGCCCCAGGCGCACTCATGATGGACGGAAAATGCAAAGTCTTCCGGAAGTCTGTGAAAATAAAATTTGCCTGATATATAGGATATTTTTTATTTTGTTTTAGCCTTTCAAAGATATTTCGAAGATATTTCGAAGATATTTTGAAGATGTTTACCTTGGTGGTGCATTATCTCCCAGAAAGGATTTGCAGAGTCTTTCAGCTTCCCTGCGAGTGATCATTCCACACCTGCGGGAAGAAACTGGCATGGCACCAGCCCGACGAAGAATTTCTAATTGCACTGGAGTGCACTGAACACAAGTAATGCCCAGAGCCACTCGACGATTGTGGATCTCATTGTAACTGAATTGCTTCAACAATGTGTTACTGATTTGTGCTAGACACAGCCTCTCTTGTCCTTCTATCACTAGTGACACTATGTGGATCCCATATAACGAAACTGTACCCACCTGCAACTCCTATAGATTTAGAATCACCACGCGGCCTTTGCATGATGCAAAAATTATTACCTAATTTCAGTTTACCTGGTTTGGCTTAGAATTCGTTTGTGGTTGAGGTGACTGTGACGATTTTTGGGTTGCCATAGGTGAGAGAGATAGTACTGCTGGCCCATCCATTCTTGAATAAACAAAAGTAATTTTTAATGAAAATACATAAATAACGAAAAATAATAAATAACGAATAATCTGAAATGGGATCTATTCGTTATTACATTTACTTCGAAAATCACTGTCTCGAAAAGTTTTTACTTGTTTTATCTTTATTGGAAGTAACTGTGCTGGACATCAATTGAAAATGTGATTAAATCGTTAGCAACAGCATTGGCACACCGTGGAACGAGAATTTATTCCAGTAGTTCCTTAATTATATCCGGATTGGGCGGTGATTAAGTAAATTCCCCGGGACTCGATAAAGTGGGATTAAACTCTTGAGTCAAAGCGCTAACGTATACCTCCCAGAATTTTGCCGTTCTAGAGCTTGCAATTAAACAACTTTCTTTTCCAGCAGCGACTGCCGAGTTTACTCCCTCTCGCTTTATTTCCTCGGTAACTAATCGCTTTCGGATGTACCTTGAATTAATCCGCGCACCTCCTTTCTAACAATTTTCAACATTTATTAAAAAAAAAAGAGAAAAGGAAAAGAATCTTATTTACGCATATTGTCAAATTCGAATTACACCAATGAAAATCACTTTTCGAGTGCTTTTCATATTTATATTTGAAAACCGATTAATTCTCTTGAAGCATTCCCCAAGTCATGATTGCTGCACTAATTGTAAGTAGCGAGTAATTAATGCGGTTAGAATCGAGTCGACCCGTCCGCCGGCCTCTGACCAAGGGACACCGAGTCCTTGGCACGAGGGGGTTGATTCCATGCTGGGCATTGCATTGTTTCACGGTAGATGAGAATTTAATTTGCACGAGAGTGAGGGATGCTGGGAATAGGGGTTGTCGAGGGGAAAATGGGGTGAAGAGGGAGAAGGGTAGTAGGTTGGGGGTAGTTGGAGGTGGCAGAAGCGTAGGTCGACACTAGAGTGGGGGTGGACAGAATCGGATGGGTGCTGGCTTGTTTAAGTGTGGGTGGGGGTGTCAAATTGAATTACCCCCCATTTACGGTCTCCAGGGACATTTGCTGGAGCGTTGGAGTTCTGCTTCTGTCAGAGCACACCTATTTTCTATTTTTCAGGTGGTGTACGTCTGTGTGGTCCTAAATATGTGTGGAGATACGCACGCACACCCTGAATACCTACATGGAGGGGTTTTCAATTAAAATCAACACTGGAAACAAATTCTACCCCTCTTCTCTTTATTTTTGTCTCTCTCTTCCTTTTTATCTCTTTCTATATCCCTCTGTTTTAGTTTTCTTCACGCTTTCTTTACCCCTTTAGTTACTCCTTTTATTTTTTACTTAAATTTTCCCTTTCCTACCCTTCTTTCTTTTTACTCTTCCTGCCGTCCTTTTCTTTCGTTTACTTTTTTTCACATATTTTACAAGTTGAAATGTAGAACCTATCTGATTTCAAATGGACTTTTTCTCCTTTATTTGGTTATTTTTCTTATATTTGTTAAGGTTCAGATTTCCTCGCTCTTATAGGAAGTTGAAAACTTCAATAAAGTCTTTGCCTTGCGTTAAACTAATGGAAGAAGCTACAACTCGGATTGGAACCTCTTCTTGAATGTCGAGCGAGATGTGAGTTTCTTAAATCGTATACAGAATACAGAATAGAGGATACACAGGAATGTGCTATATATCGTTGCTCGTCAGTCTAAGAGGATAAGGAACTCGATTCGAGTCGAAGAAACTTGGGTCGCTTATTTTCGCTTCTTCCTTTTAACCACGGCCAACAGACAGACCGGAAGCATCGATGAAAGAAACCGAAGCTTTCTTTCCTCTTCAGAGTTCTTTTCCCCTACCGTGTAAATTAAAATAACGAAGGCGTTCCAGCAAAGTGATTTCCAGGAAGGAAATTTATTTATGAAAGCCTCTGAAGAGAAATTCAATCTCTCTGGTTTAACTTTATAAAGCCTTTTGATTCGATGGTTTTTACTATTTTTTCCCCTTTTTTCAACTGGGGCAATTAAAATTGAATTTAAATTAATTTAAGACTTGAATGAGAAGTCGAAATAAACATCTCTGTAGAATTTAAATAAATTAAGCATCGTTCCATGTATATTTTTCAGGCTTATTTTTAAACTGAAGAAGATTCCTCGCTGAAATTTTTGAGAAATGACAAAAAATATATCAGGGTCGCGTTCGTCTTCTCATTAAAGTTTATTTTTTTTTAAATACTGCAATTTTAATTATTATAATTTTTAACTTTTTAACGTAAGAGGGAACTTACATTAAAAATTTTAAAAGTAATTAAAATTGCAGTATTTACCTCCACTTCGTGCAGACGGTGGTATAAATGGCCTAGTAGCCTAAATAGCTTGTATGGTAAAGTATAATATGCCCTTAATGGCAATTATTAAAATAAAATCAATTTTATGAGAAATGAACCTTTTTCTGAACCATTCCAGCGAACATATTAGAATTTCTGAATTTCTTTTAACTGTCATTTCCCTTGGAAGAAGTAAATTTGTAGAGACAACGGATTAAGATTGTCTGAAGTAAAGTAGTCGATTGAGGACAAACAGTCCGATTTAAAGAGCGCAGGAACGTGAAAAGGAAGGAAGATAACAGATCCCGTGAGATCTGAGTTCATAAATCATGCAGAGCGTTCGAGAGACGGGTGCAATTACTGAGGGTGAGGGCCACGGGTAGAAGTAGGCAGTGCGCTCTTGCTCGGGTTCTGAAAGTTTGAGAAGGGATGAAAAGAGAAAAGTGAGAGAGGAACATGTTTTGTGCCGCTGAGGGGTGAGTGGGTAGTTGGTAGGTTGGTACTGGTTGGTACCGTCATGTAGAATGCAGATAGAATGTAGATTGTAGATGTAGACATGATGGAAGTACGGAGATTTAACAACGTTACAATGAACGAGCCAGCGAGCGAATTCCCGTCCCGTCCGCGTGTACCAAACTCGCCCTCTTTGTCCCGTGCCAGGAGCCAGGACTACCAGTGGAGTGAGACTACATGCGAGGATGGCAGATTGAATTGTAAAATAACCGAGCAGGGAACAATGTAGCGAAGCTACAACATTGTGTTTGCATTTAAATAATCAGAGAGCTCACGGCACCGATTCTCTCTGCTTCAACTTCCTACTTCTCCTATACCAGTCTACAATTTTCATTTCAAGCCCCATTCAAAAGTTTCACATTTTACAACCCTTTTCAAGGTTTTCAACTTTTATCAAGTTGGACAGCGGTTTTTGAAAAAAATGCCAAAAAGAGGGGTAGAAAAGGGAGTTTTATAAAGTGGGTGAGAAAGGGATAAATCGGTTCAGATAAACTCAATTTTTCTATACACGGAATTAATATTAATTTCGTCTTGATCCTGAAAGGTGAAGAGTGTAATCCTTGAGAGTCTTGTCGACCAGGAGCATCGCCTTTCATATTGTATCCAAAATGCCATGCATTTTCATCTGATGCTCTCAAACCAGTCACTACCAGAGGGCATTGGAATCCCTCAAGGGTATTAAGAGATTAAATATCGTTGGGATGATAACTTTAATAATTAAATTGCATCGATGAGTGTGGTTCTTGTTCCACCCTCAGTAATCACCTGCGAATGATTCCAGCCTTCTTCTTTATCCAAGATGCTCAACTCTTGCTTGGATACTCAATGTTTATTAAAAAGTTTTGAATTCACTGAATATAAAACATTAACGACATCAAATTGTAAACACGATGGTAAAGGCAAGAAATAAAAGAAAAGAAAAGGAGGACAGACAAAAATTAAAATGTAATGAGGCAATGCACATTGGTCCAAAATGACTTTTCTAAAATTGAAAACCTTCTAAATTATACGTTTAAAAATATGAACATCTCAAATTCGCAAGAGTTTTATATTCATTACAAATATACAGTGAATTTTATGCCGCGAGAGAAATATCTAAAGTCTGACCAAACATGTCGTTTTCTACTTATTTAATTTTTGGTGTCTGACTACTCATGGCAGTTTCTACTGAGTAAAGAAACAATTTCTCTGCTTGAAATTTAAAAACTACGAATTCGAATTAAAACTAAATTGAAGCAAAGTTTAATGACTTCCAATATTGATTTTAATGATCAATTATTGCTAAAAGTTCAAACCGATTCGAAATACTTTGCCTCAAACATAAAATATAGAAAAAGGGTAAAATTCATTTAGGATAGAATTTTTATATGCTACAGATATAAAATCCTTCAATTCAATCAGTATTTAGTAGCGTTTATAGATTAGCGAATCGCCCAAGGGATTTTGGTTACATCCCCTCGGGGAAGATTTTGCTTTGATTTTGATTTTCAAGTCGCCAGTCTATTTTGGCGTTCAGCCATCTAGAAAACTACTTACAACTTGTAAAATTGCTTTTACGAGGCCCCATACGCCACGTAGCATCCTCGAAAAAGCCTTTGGAAAATCACCTGTGTCCCAGGTTTCGAGTTTTTATTAATTCTTTCGAAATAGTTTCCTTGTTCCTCGAGTTTACCCACGAAAGTAATTCTTATACGGCCCGTGCCTAATCCCAGAACAAACAGTTTATGGTGTTTGTTCGAGAACACCGTCTGCCACACGACCACCCCATGGCGAACGGAACCCTTGTGGGTCCCGCGGGACCAGTTTATCCGGAGCCGTGAATCGACTATCAATTTATTTTGTCGCTATCTTCTTTTGAGAGAGTTGCATTTTCTGCCGACGTTTAAATTCGGTAGGAAAATCTCGATGTGCGACATTCAACACTTGCGAAGCGACGGAAATTCGAGGCTTTAATGAATTTTTAAAGAAGGGGTGCTTTTTATAAGGGATGAAGAAATTTAATGAAAGGGTAATTTTAATTAGAAATTATAAACATTTTAGGAAGATAAGAACTTAGGATAATGATGAAAAGGGTTCGGCTATTTATACCGAAATTCCTTGAACGCATAACCAAATTTTTTGGGTATTAATGCGTGAATATTAATAAGATATAATTTAATTGGTTATACCCATTTTGTAGTTATGAATAAAGGAACTTATCAATAATAAATTAATTATAGATGAACATTATAAATGGAAAGTGAAAAAAAATGAATAAAGTAGCCTTTTAAATATTGTGAGCTCAATTTTAGCGATAAAAATATCTTCCCACAGAAAAGACATTTACTTTTACTTTACAAACCAAAATTAATAGGAAATAAAATTGAAGGGTTTGTTATGAGTGGCTCTTATTGGCCAAAGAACATCGAATAAAAAATGCTTCGAATTTTGTTTTAAAAAATTTGTCCAAATTAACATTTATGTACCAAAAATTCGCTGCATAATTGTTTTTTAGTGGCAAAAATTGAAACCAAAAATCATTTATTTAAAGGCAAAGGATAAAATTTTAAATAAAGGTTAAAATAAGAGTAAAATATAAAGGGGTAAAAATAATTTGAAAAAATCACTTACTTTGAAGAACTGCAACTTGCCACTGTGAAAAAATGATCTCACCACTTAAAAACGAACTATAAACTGTAAAATACTTCAATAATAATATTTTCTCTACAATATTGTATCAACAATACGTCTAATTTAATATTATAACAAGAAACAAATCACAGTAAATCCTGACGCAAATAAAATTGTCTCCGGAGGAAACGTGTCCGGAAAACTTTTCGAAACGGGTTTTCGAAATCAGTTGTTTTTCGATTATAGAACTGGTAGGAGCAGGTTGTTGCCTGGTACCTTGAGGGTTGTTTTTCGAGCGACTGTCCACGCGGGGTTCGTTTTCCGAACGGCCAAAGTCACCCTCGCGCATCCTATGAAGCTCAGGATGTAAAAGCGACTAGTTGGTGGAAAGGAACGCCCCCTATTATTACCACCCCCGTGACAACCAACCCCATGTCGACAATGTAACTCCGAGGCGTGGCTTCGCCTTCATCTCGGGGGTGGCTCACCTCAGGGGTAACTACAAACACGTACTTACCGAATGTTATTGTCATGTTCCATGAATGTATGTGTGAACGCTTGTAGGTACATAAACACAAATACATGGACGTAGAGGTCCAATTCTCCACTATAATTGTAGCAAAGCAGTATATTCGGAAACGAGAAAAGCATTTTAATATCTCCAGTTATCATGACAACGGCCATGCCACGCTGGAATCACCAGTTTTCCTTATAGTATTTTCCTACACAATTTAATAATTATTGTTTAATATCTACTTTCAAGACTGAAAAAAGAATTGTAATACCGCAATAGTGTAAAACATCAACGTGTGATATAAAAAACATTAGTAGATTAAGCTATATTTATTAGCAGGTGCTACGTATCATAAGAATTTAAAGAAATGTGCAAATCGTTATATATCCTGTAAATATCCTTTGTACTATTTAATTGAGTCTAATAAAAATTCTGTTTTTATTATATATAATCATATAATTGCATATGTGATTTCGAAATTTAAAAAATTGCAGATGATTTCTAAAGTATTTATAATTTTAATATATTTTCTCCTGTAAAAAAATAATTAAAGGTACAAGTGAGATACAAAATCTTTTTTTTCAGATAAAAGTCTAAATGTATTTATAAAAGCAAAAACGATTGTTAATCGGCCATGTGTGGTTTTGTCTATTAAAAGGTAGCCTAATATACAAGGCACGCGTCTCTATCAAAGCTTCAGGTCTCGCAGATAGAAATTGAAAACCGTATTTAACTACTTATACGTCTCCCCTCGAAACTTTCATGTTGATAGATTAGTGGCAGTGGATCGTTACTCGTTATATAAAGTGGAAATTTTCCCTTATTATCCAGCAGACGATAAAATCTGTTTAATTTTATCGCCGGAATCGAAAGCTGAGCAACCAATATATAATTGGACAATAAACCATTCATCAATCTTGATATACTTGTCCGTGGAATATACAGAATTCTTCTTTAAATTATTATTACTTTCACTTATTAACTAAAATATATAGAAATGTCGTCAAGTTAATAATAAACGCACAATTTTCCCTTATAAATTTCTTTTCGATTCTCCTTTCATGATGAAATAAATTGATTCTTGAACACTGAGCAATCGGATATTAACCAACGTTAAATGAATGACTCGACTTGTGTGACAAAAAGAAACGTCACTTCCGTTGAAGCGATCAAGAAATCTGGAAAATGTGTTTACAGTGATGCCATCGATGACTAGCGTTAAAAAATAATACAGTCACGGTGTCCCAAGCACTCGAGGCATTAGGGATGAGGTGCCTTTTGGGGTCGATGGGGTGTCGAAATTACGAGGGGAGGGGTGTCGCGACCGTATGTTCACACGTCCTAACTCGTGTCTATACACTATCTATAACATGTATAGTTATATAGTTTTATGCTATAGTGTCTAAAACTGCTCGAAGTCGAAAACCAGCCGAGTATAATTGGCAGGGGCCGAAACGATATTTATTACATCAAGGGGCGGCAAAAATCATAATGGCCAACAGGGGTATAAACTGCACGAGCCTCTTTGCGGTTCGTTAAACGATCTTTCGTCGAGGGGTCGGTTTGCGAGTTAAAAAATGCTCATTTTTCCTGTTTTTTTCAAAATTAACTACTTTCTTATTCCAATTAGGCTTATTTTTCAAAAACTCTATTAATTATTATTTTAAGCAATTATTATTTTTAAATATTCAGACATTGGTTTTACGACTTCGGATTTAGATTCAATTTAGGTCAAGATCCTGGATTAAACTAGTTAATCCAGAAAAGAAAAAAAATATGGTCAAGTGAATGTTTGTCTTTTGCAAATTTGGCATTGAGTTTACCATTAATTGTTTTTTTTTGCTCGAGAATCGTAATACCTGGGTGTGGTACTTTAGGGGCATGCATTCTCAGGAATAATTTCGAAGCGATTTTATCTGGTCCAAGGTCGCTGTAAATGAACCAATTCCACGGGACGCAACTTATTATTCAATCTTGTTATACGAGTTCCAGAGAAAGTCCCTCAACATAGTTGCACGCCCGGGGCTTTTTGAGACCCCACCTTCCTTCAACTTTTGGCGTGGCCGGAGTATAAAAGAAATCGAATTTATCAAAGAAGACATTGTCAGGAATCATCCAGTCCAGATTACACAATTCAATCATGTCCGCCAAGGTGGGTTTGCAAATACTTCTCCTTCATAAAAAGTGAAAATTATTTAACACGAGTGTGACTTATTATTTAATTTCATGTGACTTCTCTTGTGCAATATAATATTTTTTATAGAGAATAATTGGCAAACGCCACCAGATTGTTTCGTTATATTATAAATGTTTGATAATTTATGTAGGATCAAACTGAAAGTATTTTGGAAACTTAAATACTAATGTGGTTTATATATTGTGGTTTATATATTATAATATGGTTTTAGATCGCAATCGTTGCCTGCTTTTTGGCTGTTGCCAATGCTGGAGACCTTTTGTACCCACAACAATATTATCAGCCTGCTGCACTGACCTCAACCCAGGGCAACATTCTGCGTAGCCCAGGAAACTTGGCCCAGGTCTCAACCCAAGCCAAGACTGTCCAGACCCCTTTCTCCAGTAGCAGCCGATCTGAAATCCGTGTATCAAACCCATCTGTCGTGGCACACACAGCTCCTGTCTACAGCACCTACGCCGCTGCCCCAATTGCCCATGCTGCCCCCATTGCCCACGCTGCCCCAGTTGCCCATGCTGGACTTCTTGGTGTTGCATACTCTCCAGCTGTTGCCGTATCCCACATGACCTACTCTAGTCCATTCGGAGTCTACTCCTACTAAATTGCACTTTTTTACCAGCCCTCTGTGTAAATAAATGAACTTTATTTATTATGATTATTTAATAAAGAGCAAATCTGTGAAATTGGTACTTGTATTGTTTCTTGACCAAAAATCTAGTTTTTTTCTTATTTCTCTACTTCAAATTCCATTATAATTGAATAACTCGAAAATATTCAGATTGTTTAATTTTTTAGGTCGCTGGAAAACAAAAAAAATGTTAATTCGTTTCTACAATATATCCAGGAATTTTTAATATAACTTTTTAGAATTTTTAGAATTTCTTTCAGATTTTTAAGTTTCTTAAGTTTCTTTAAGATTTTTACAGTTTCTAAAGGATATTTAGCAATTTTGAATAATTTTGTGGAACTTTAAGATGTCCACAGATTTTTAAAATTAATTTTGAGAGATATTATCATCGAATTGTCAAGTTTCCAAAATCCAAAAACGATTTATAAAATTATATCAGAATTATACAAATAAGAAATTTCTAAATATTAAAATTCTTAAATTCACGAAAATAAAATTTGATGAATTAAAAAATTGCAGAAAGTTATTTTAATTTAAATAATTAGGTTAATTAATAATTTGAATTATTAAATTGTTGGATCAAAAGTGAATTTCATTTTATTGATTTATTTTTCTTAGTTTTGAATCTAAAAATGTAATTAAGGAATTAATTATTATAAATATTTACTAATTAATTTATTAACTTTTAATTTCGTGAATTTAAGAATTTTTGAGAGATATCTGCAGGTATAGTCTCTTGAAATAATTATAACAATTTACTTGACGGTAATTCAAGATGCGGTATGAAGCGTATTTCTGGAATTCTTCTGAACTGGTCCATATTTTCAATAAAAAATGGCAATATGGCAACATAAAACATAAATAATGACAACATACTATTTCAGGCCCTTTTTACCTAATTTTTCTTTAATCTCAAATTTAGAAAAGATAATTTTAAAAACCCCATGGTATCCATTATATATAACTGCATCCGGATTACCATTCTTAAAATAAGAGTGGTGAATTTTAACATAACAAGGGTTGATTTTGAAAGCACAACACTTCACTCTATTGAGGCGATGATGCGTATAAAATTTCGTAAGGGTGCTGTAATCGAGAGGGGTCTTGGAGAGGGGATAAAAAGTATCTGGATGCATGGTAATTTTCTTCACTGCGATTTTACATGTGCATAATCGGTACAATTGCTGTGGTGCTGGCATACTGTGCAGTCAATTAGTTTAATAGGCTGACAGTTGTCGTCTGCCGGACAAGAGGGGTGCCTTGGTTTACGTCACGCCCCATGAGGGTGACATTACCACCGACGTATGACTACAGGCAGATTGCCTTTCAAACATAATATTGAAACCTCTTATGATTAATTAACGATCAACGGCCAATTACAAAAAATTAGACAAATATATGTAAAAAGACAATCGCTCATTAAATATTTTTCAAATTAATACTTCATTCTTAAATCTATTTTATTCTTAAATCTATTTTATTCTAGAATGTGATAGTTGAGTCCTGACTGATGTTAATTATACTCAGGACATTCTCTACTTGTTTCTGAGCGACGGGAATAATGTTATTTGGCGTATTCGATGTAATGACTGAAATCTGAGGACCCTCGATCCTCTTGGCACTAATAGTTGAAGGATAATACAGATTACATTCTGTACCCTCAATCCCTACCCCTTTCCATTTTCAGTGTACCCTAAAGCGAATGTGTTTGCCACTCGAATGAGAATCTGAAACAATCTGTCAGCAGTTTATGCCGGTCAGCAATTTCTTGTGTTATTTTCAAATCGATGCCCAATTATTGTATTTTTCTATTGCGGGAAAGTGGAATTTTTTATTTGTCACATGTTAACAATACATTATTGCTTTGCTTGTTTCTTCATTTGACCTTCATCAATATCAAGCTCGTTAGAGCCGGTTGAAGTTGCAGAACTTTCTGGAGAACCAGGTACGTTTTCTCGAGAAGGATTTCTGTGAATGATGAACCTTTCATGATTTTGACGATTATTGGTGGAACCTTCAGAAGGAACAGGAAGATAAATGATACGTCTTGGTGGCGATGAATTTCGTGATCCCAAGTGTCGTGGTGAACTGACCTCTTCTGACTCTCTTGAATTGCTTGAAGAATCTGAGAATGTTATAATTCCTGGTACTCTTGGTCTAAATCGTCTATTATTAGTTCTCCGAGCAGGAAACTCTTTATTTTTTTGTGATATTTCCTGATTTGGAGGAACTTTATCAGACTGGGAACTCAGTTCTAGCAGAAAAAACGATAAACTTTATCAATTTCAAGGTTTACACGGAAAAAAGAAAGTGGCTGAATTTACCATTTAAAATAGTTAACATGCGCTCTGCAGTGGCGTAGGTAGCTTTTTTCGATGGGGGGGGGATATGACTTGGTAAAAAATTCAAGTATAAATATGAATGAACATGGGGGGGATTGATCCCCTGATCCCCCCCCTTATATACGCCACTGGCGCTTTGAACGCAGTTTTCCTGGTATTCAGTAACTTTTACTATTTCAAATTGTAACTTTTGCAATGAAAAAACAGGGTTTGCAATTTTCTTAGCAAAAATTACAATTTTAAATAGTAAAACTTACTGAATTCCTGGAAAAATGCGTTCAGAGCGCATATTGACTATTTTAAATGGTAAATTCAGCCATTTTCTTTTTTCCGTGTATGAAATAACTATCAATTTGATAAAGCGAATTCAAATGAAATTCAATTACGTATTTTTTATATTATTATATTTACCAATGGTGTTGAAAATCATAAGGGCGAACAGCAGAGCCGGAAATATAAGCCTCATTTTTTTATAATTTGGAGAAGACTGATTCTTTTACAATGTTTGGAGTGCTTACTGATAATTTTAAAAGAGTTAACTCACTAATTCATATTACGATATAAGTTATATAATTTTTATTACATACATTCGTACATACTGTTAAAGATAAGCGCAAATGTCGAAAATATCAAACAAAAAGTAATAAAAAACGTAATCTTATCACCGGCAGTAATCATAGGTTTATGTAAGTATACATATTTCTGATGAAATTCATAAACATAAAGAATAATTCAATAATATAATTCAATAACATAAAGAATAGTATATGCCAAAAATTTAAAATGAACTAATTTGTATTGCTTTTGGACGACAAAAAACTTCAAGAAAACATCGCGAGAGAAAATTTTGAACTCCTTAAAAAATATATTTAATTATTAATTATTCATTGCGAATTTACTTAAACTTTTAAAAATATTTTTCAAGATGAGACGCTATCTGGTTTGGATCGACATTTGGTCCATGTCTTTCAACGACTTTGCCCTCTTTATCCACAATGAATTTGGTGAAATTCCATTTAATAAAGTTTCCCAGGATGCCACCCTGTTCCTTCTTCAGATATTTCCACAAAGGATGACCGGCTTCTCCATTTACCTCAATTTTCTCAAATACATCGAATTTAACCTTTGAATTATACAAAAAAAAAAAGATTAAATATATTATATTACAGAAGTATAAAGATTTTATTTATAATTTACTGACCTTGTGATTATCAGTAAAAAGGCATATTTTCGTAGCATCGCCAGGTTCTTTTCCAAGGAATTGATTACAAGGAAAAGCTAATATTCGTAAGCCTAGAAAATTATAAAAGAATATCAGAATATTAGAAGAGAATTAAAAAATTAAAAAACACTTAAAATATCTGACTAAGAGCTATTATACTGTCATATCTCGCGACGTCCGCATTAATTAATAATAAAAATCAATTAAGGACGTCGCCTCCGAACTTCCAAGACATCTCAAGAGATCAATGCGATAATATTAAATATTTTAAAAGTTCAGAATAATGAGTAATATCTATTCATCATTAACCCCGAATAATAATTAAATTAAATATAAATATTTTTACCTTTTGATTCTCCGTATTGATCAAAAAGTTCGTTTAACTCTTTGTAATTAGTCTCAGCCAGTCCACAGTTTGATGCCACGTTAATAATTAAGCACACATGTCCCTTATACCTGTCAATTCACATTGTTCTTATTGAATGTAATTCTGTATGTATTTATAATATTTCAGCGATTATTAAAATAAGGTAAAATTACTCTGATAAGGAAATTTCTTCCCCTTTAATTGTTTTAGCTGTAAAGTCGTAAATTGACTTGGCTGCTTTGTAATCATCGTTTCCAGGCATGATTACTGTAATTATAAAATTATATTATGGATGAACTAAAATTTAACCATTTTTAAATATCAATTACACCGAAATTGAGATTTTTGGAACCGAATCTGTACTTGTGTAAATTTGTATAAGAATACTTGCAATAAATCAAAATTCCTACCGATAAAATTGTCGGTACCGATTAAATTGTCGATATTAATAAATAAAAATCCAACAAGAAATAAATGAACCTCCCTCTCGTAATCCTCTTCAAACACTGATGCATATTTATACATTTGCCCATGACAAGAGGTGATGTCTTTATACTGCATTTTCTATATCGAGAAACTTCATTAATATTTCATTCTAAAACACCTTGTGATGTCGTGACTCGTCGAGACTATAGTAAACTAATGCAATCAATTGCAATTCGAAGTAAAAATCCTTGGAGTTTGAATTTGGATCATTCAAAATATTCTTATTTTTTCCTCTTACGTTCTATAAATTCTATAATGCTCTTAAAGTCACATTTTTACTTGTATTTATCAAACCAAGGAGTTGAAAGCCGCTGAATAATTTAATTCAATTATAAGTGTCATGTGTCCTAGAAGTCAGAGACATGAAACAATCTTGACGTCTTTAGACTTGTAATATTGATCTCACATGGTCAATTGGTCAGCCTCAAGTTAGTTTCGCTTAGTAATAAAAGTCTCGACCAATATCGATTCTCTGTTGGAAATAAATTTCTGATGACACACAAGTATTTTAATAATGAATTTTTTTATATCAGTTTCTTCCAAGGTTCTAGATGACAAGTTACTTTCATGTAAAACGTGGAATTTAAAGTTTGTATTTTGACAGTAACGTAGGAAGATAAAACGAAGGAATTATGGAAGATAAAACATTGAAAGTGCGTCCGTAATAAGTAAATTACATAGAAATTAATTGAAAATAAGAACGGAATTGTTAAGTAAAGATTTTTAACGATGTTCTATAGGTACTTTTGACGATCTCATTTCTTGTATCTCGTAAAGGCCATAATAGTTCCTGGTCACCCATAATAGGTCATCAATATGTAGTGAATTATGTGACGCACGTGTCCAGCATACCTAACGATAAAGAGATCTCCCGAATCTTTTGTCCCATGCACCAATTGTTACCCGCATGTATCCCGTCCAATAATAATCTCTTTATTATGCAGTTACTCCTCCCTCTTTGCTAAACCGCCAGGAAAATTTGGATATTTCGACAAATATGCGTCAAATCGTTTCCAACACCTGGATTTTTTTTTTAGAAAGATATATGACTTATATACTATATTATAACGATGTAGTTAAAAAAATTAACTCAGAATTTGCATTATTTAATTAAGAATAATATTTTGTTTTTCTTTGTAAATTTACATCAGGGAAAAGTAATAATTTATGTTTAATTCAATAAGCAATCATAGATACAATATATTTTATAAAATTTTTATAAATAATTTTTTTTGTATTTTGAGATATTAAATATTAACATATATAATTTAATTATTTTGAGATTGATTGATTTAATTTGTCCGTTTGGACATATGTAATGGTTTACGGCTCCTCATTTGATAACCGAAGTTAAGCAACGCTTCACTCGGTTGTACTCGGATGGGTACCCATCGTAATAGTAAATAAGAATAATATTCGTTTTTCTTATAAATTAATAATCGTTTTTCTTATAAATCTGTGATGTTTTCTTCCTCATCTTTTTCGGCCGAGGGTAGTTTTTGAATACCTTCAGTTGATAATAAGTTAAATCAAATAAATTACTACAAATCAAAAATTTTTTTACAAATGTTAAGACACTTTTTAAATATATTTTACAATATGAAAATTTATTGTTATATTTTTTAACATTAAAAAAAAATAATTTCCATGTATAAAATATCTCATTACGATTTCATGAAAATGAAAATAAATGTTTAACTAAATTTATAAATAATTTTAAACATTGGATTTAAAAAAAAAATATAATTATCATTATGTTTCTCTTTTATCATGTGTACATTTACTGTAATCTTTAGTAGAGACTGGAAGATGATGCCACCTAGCTACCTTTCTGGGAATTAATGTTTGAATAAGGGTGCATTAACTCAGGGGTTGAATTGATAAATTCTACCCCTCGAAAATATCAAACGATGGTAACAGTTTCCTTCAATGGTAACACCCTTTTTGATATACTATGATAAAGAAAAACTACCCCTATTAAAGACAAAAATAGTCCCTTTATTTCAACTTCGATAAATCATTAAATCGTGGTTTATAAATAAGTTACATTTTTCTTATAACAATTACGTTATAAACATTTTGTTATAAACATTTTGTTTTAAATAAATTAACAATTGTTCCTAGCACACAACTTTTGGTAATTTATAGTTAAGGGACAAAGTTAAATTAAATAATGATTAAAAGATTCAAGAAACTTTTCAATTATATATTATTATCAGTCCTAATTTTGGAAATAATCCCTCTTCTAAATTAAAGTCAGCAGATTCTCTCGAAATTCAGGACATAGATTCCCAGACAGCTTCCGGTAATCCAATTCCGCATTATCCATGGCTCTGATCCCGATCATGCAACGAACGTCGCTTGAACTGCACATCATAATAATCATTTGGAGCCTTGTGCCATGAAATAGACTACAATGACGAATTGTCGCGGATCGACGATTTGTATTGTCGATGCTCAACGTTCTCCCTAACTAAATACTTTCCACGTAGTCACGCCCTTCATTGAACCCCCAACAAAGATTTTCTTTTGCTAGACTCTGCTATATTCATTATACAGTTACCCATCACGCATAATTGCTCTCAGTAACGAATCTCAGTCTAAAGTCCTTGAATCCTTGAACACTGCAATTAAAAAGATTCCTCAAATTTTTGGGATTCTTAGAAGAATCTAAAAATCCCTCAAAGATACTTTGAGGGACTTTTGCCCTACTTTTTGTCACCCGCTTTAAAATCATCTTAGTTAAAAAATCTTTGCAGTATATATGATTCATGAAAAATACCACCTACAGATATTTTAAAATCATTAACTCTTTGAAAAGCTATTTTCAGGAATCCGAGCAGAAAAGGCGAGACCCTTATCTGAAGATCTAAGTGAATTATAATATTATAAATATGACGTTCCATTGATGGTTGAAAGTATCCTGAATGGGAGAATAACTATTGGAAGGCTCGTGCCATGAAAAGGGATACAACAACGAATCGGCGTGGGCCCATAATTTGTATTGTTGAGGCTCAATGCACACCCTAGTCCCTAGCCAAATACCCACCACCTATTTCTATTCAGACTATATATGACCTCTGACGATCGATTTAGCAGGAAAATTTAAGTGGACCTTCGCGAAATAAGTAAAGGCAACAGTGGATCGAGGATCGTTTGATGGTCCTTAGTCCTCAGAGACGACACATTTTCGATCTCACTCACTCAGCCAGTGTCTCTTTAAAGACCCACAGCAACCACTAACTCACTTGGAAAGGGTTGGTTGGCATCGGTTAAGCTTTTGCTAATCCAGAGCTTACACTGGTTCGAGTGTAAATATTGATTCCAATCTGTTAGAGACACAATGGGAGTTCGACGTCTCCATTCTGGACTGTCAACCACTGTCAAGGACGCGAGCCGCTGTCAAAACAATCATTACCACCTTGCAATAAAGAATCCTGATTGTCCAGTCATCATCTTTTCTTCTCTTCTTTTGTATTCGAAAAAAAGTATGCGTGGGTGCTATAATTAAAGTTTTAGGATTTGTAAACATATTCCAAAGTAGCGATTCTGCGAATCTCTCTTGTATTTTTTTCGTATTATGGGTTTGTCTGTTTGTATTATATGGATTTGAACCTCGATTTGAACAATGAGAATTTCGAGTAAATAAAATTTGAAGTAAGAAATATCAGTAATCAGTAAGAAATAAGTTATAAATAATGAAAGGAATGAAACCTTGTATGACAATTGATATCACATATTTACTAATAGTTCTGACAGGTTCTGAAGCTTCCACAAAGAATATTCATTACTGAAGAAATTTTCTAAAATCGAAAAGGAGCTTGTCACCAAGCCTTGCCTATTCTTTTGACTTCTTCTGGGGCATTTTGCTGTCTTCCGGAAGGTCCTTCTGCCACTGGGATTGATCCAAAAAAGGCTATTCTTCCGCGAGGCTGGCTTCCGGTCAAGTTTTGAATACTGTCGCCATACATTGTATTGTGTTGAGCAAAATTGTCGGCTTGAAGACGTGTTACCATAATGCCAAATCCTTCTATTAAGGCTAGAAGAACTCCACCTACAGTAGCACTTCCCAACATTGATGGAATTCCTATTTCAATAGTTTATTTTCTATAACTTCTACGAATATCTCGTATTATAATTTCAATAAATTATATTCATTTTTATTCGAATAAATAAAAATGAATGGTATTAATGAATTATACCTGTTCTTGCAGCCAAAACTCCACCGGTGAGGGCCCCACTCATGATTGAATTCCATGGATCCTCCTTGGATCGAAAATATATAAGAGTGCACTCGATCGCAGAAAATAGGCCACCCCAAATGGCAAAATTACCAGCAACTTGAGGTACCCTCTTTTTGACAGCTGTGAGTCCCCCCACTAATCTTCTTTTCATTCCAGAAGGAGAGTTTCGAAAACCGATTACACTCTAAGGATCGAATGAATATGTAATTCTAAACCTCAAACGTTTTTATTTTCTCTTAAACTATATCATAATAAATCATTTGAAATTTAAGTTATATAAATTGGTTGTAAAGCAGTACAAGTTAAAATAAATAGATAAAATATGTCCGTTTAAAATCATCTTTTTTTAAATGAGGATTTACTTGGAAAAGGGTGCCAGCTATTGCACCCATTGCAAAAGCTCCTCCACAATCGTCAACTACTCTCCAAGGACAAGGTTCACGAGCAAACTCCATTTTTCTATTGAAATTTTTTTTATTGGATAAATTTTATTACTTTTTCATCAAAACAGTATCGAGTCTGTCTTCAACGACTAGCATTCTGCAGACCAAGTTCGAATTTCAACGAATGAAGATCTATCGAAAAAAAGGCAATGTAAAATCATAATGAAAGAAATAAACACTGGATAAAATTTATACTTTCATTTTTTAGGAATTATTCTAACTTCTAACCTAATCCAATTAAAATTCGATTTGAAGTTATCGCTTGTCATTTGAAACAAAATTATGTTGACTCAATATCAGACACATACGAGCGTCAAGGTTATTATCCGATTTTAAACACTGGTTTACGGTTTTATGATTTTAGTTAAAATTTTAATGGAGAACTGTGAAACAATTTAAAAAGAGAATAAATGTTAAAAAGGTCTTTTATGTTTAACAATGTTTAGGAACGTAAAGTTAAAATACGGTTTGGAATTAACGAGAAGGTTTCTTTATATCTATGGCAAAAAGGTATTTGTATTAATGTAAAAAATGTATAAATGTTTTCTATCTTTGCCTTTCATTTTTAAATTTATTTTTTATTTATTAGTTCTTTATTTATTAATTCAGTCTATGGCAGAATGTGCCGAAAATAAATCTTCAAATCTGGGTTCTTCACTATTGCAAATACCAGAAGGTTCCATGGATTCATGTTGTTTAAAAAACCGCATGAACATTTTTTGTGAAGAAAACGAATCTCCTATGACAACTGTAGGCTGCATTTTGCCAGCTGGTTCTATGTATGAAAAACCAGATGAACGAGGCGCTGCCTTATTTATGGAACACTTAATGTTTCGAGTTAGAAATTTCAATATTAGATTACAAATTTACATTTCTTAAAATTCTGCAGAATTTTATTGTGTTTTCTATCTCTCTAATCGCTAAGATTGTTTGTTTAAATTAATAGAAAACATTATGCCGAAAAGAAAACGAAATAGAAGAAGAATTGGGAGAAATTGGTGGTACAATAAAAGCTGTTGCAATGCGCGACATGTTTTTATTTTACGGAAGTGTCCCTAATGAAGGGGTGAACAAATTAATTGAATTATTCGCAGATGTTATACTTCGGGGATTCATCTGTATGTTTAATTTCTTTTCTTGATTTATCCTAAATCGACTCAGCCTAATATTTATTGTCTATTTATTAATATTAGTTGTATTTTGACATTTTTTGAAGGTCACAATGATTTCAATCGTGAAAAGCATCTCATAATGAAAGAATTGAAAGATATGGAAAGCAAACATGAGAAAGTGGTAATGGATTATTTACCAAATACTGCATATCAAGATACAGAGCTTTCGAAAAGCATCTATCCAGAGACATGTGAGATTAGGTAGAAATGTATGTTTATAATAATTTATCTCTTTTTAATTACTTGAAATATCAAATTATTTATTTATCTTGTGAACAGAAATCTGACTCAAACAAAATTAGAATGCTTTCGAGAACGGTTGTTTAGACCATGTTGTATGACGATGATAAGTACAGGTGGCACATCTCTCTGCAACTTGGGAGATTTTGCGAATGAACATTTTTTGGGCTCAGAAGATAATTTTCAAAAAACAAATGAAGATTGCTCACTAATTACACCGGTACCGATGCCAAATTTCAGATTCACAGGTATCACTCGACTTCTATCGTTTGCCAACTTAAAAATTATTAAAAAAATAATATTATTAAAATTATTGGTTCCTTTGGATTCCTTAAAACAAATAGAAAATTTTTCAGGTGGAGAAATGCGTTTCAGAGACGACGATGAAGAGTTGGGTCATGTTGCAATTGCTGTTGAAGGACCTGGATATGCAAATTGCGATGATCACTGTACTCTAACTGTAGCGAAGGAAGTTGTTGGATCATGGGATAAAAGTTCCGGTATAATATAATATATGCATTAATTAATAATACATTAACTTTGTTATCAAATTAAAATCAAATTGAATGATTTTAAGCGATAAATACCATCTTTTTAGCTGGAGCTCAGCACAATGCACCTTATATTGCACATCAGGTGTTTAATTCAGATTTGTGTCTTAATTATAAATCATTTAACATTGGCTGGACCAACACTGGACTTTGGGGATGCTATTTTACTTGCGACAGAATGAAACTGGATGTACGTATTCTGTTCAGATAAATGAAAAAAATTCTTTTAAATAAAAAAAGAATCTTTCCTCAGGACATGATTCACATGGTTCAACGAGAATGGATGAGACTCTGCACATCGATAACTCAAAAGGAAGTAGAACGAGCTGTAAATCAATGCAAAACCAAAAAACTACTGGAACTTAGTGACCCTGTTCAAAAATTTTACTACATAGCATCTTGTTTGTTCTATCGTGGTGAATACGAGTCTATAACTCACAGAATAATGAAATACGAGGTAAACGAATGATTTATTCAGAGGGGCTCAAATAAAAAACATTTCTTGCATTATTTACTTATTTGTTCAATTTTGCAGAAAGTTAATGCTGAATTATTGAGGGAAATCACATACAAGTACATTTACGACCAGTGTCCTGCAGTAGTTGCAATTGGCCCTGTTGAAAATTTACCTGACTACATTATTGTACGATCTAACATGTATTTACTTAGACATTAGTAAATACATAATGACATTCGAAAAATTGTCATCTTTGGAATGGTCTATGACGAATCTCTCTTCACTCCTTCTGCTTGATATTATCGCACCAAATATGTACATTGCTGGGAAGGCTTTCACCTAATGACAGGTTATTTTGCAAGGATCGAAGTCCATAGACAGATGTACGAACATGTGCTTCGCAATGGTGCTAAATACGCGGTAACACAGGATTTATTCAGTTTGTCACTGGATCCACCTCGTGACAAAACTGCACACTTATTTCTCGTATTACACCCACATACTGTTGGGTAATCATCGTATAATAGCCGAATAATTTCGGGCTCTGGATGAAGAACAGAACGATTGCGCCGGAGGCTGGATCCAATATGGGCACCTTAACGCGAACACCCCATAAACCATAAGCCGCATGTATCTAACCCCACTGCGATGTTTATTATTCACTTAGGATGCTCGAGTTCTATTTATTCCCTGCAGAGCTAAAACGAGGGTCGCTTCCAGTTCTGAAGGAGTAATAAGGCTAAAAAGGCTGCGCGATCAAGGAGATAAGAGAGAGTCACCATATAGTCGTTTAGGAATTATTATCTGAAACCACATCGTCCTCAGGAGCGAAGGAGTTTAAGTTCTTTGAAAGTAGAAATTGTTTCAGTGTTTTTTTTTCTTTATTGAAATGAATCAAAGCCTTTAATTAAAGTTTAAAATTTATGATTTTAACCGGCAATGCTTTGGCATGTTTTCAAAAGCTATTGTGAACTCTGACATGTGTATTATTTTCGTCCCGTGCACGAAATAGAATCTCGAAAGCTATAGAGCGTTTACGGTTACGACATGCAAATTGGGTTTAGTCCTCTACATATTCTCTTTCTTCTCAATCCTAATTTAATTCTTCTTCGCAAGTAACCACGTTACCTTTAGATTTTTATGT
The DNA here is from genome assembly GCA_904066005.1 of Synergus itoensis. Classification (NCBI taxonomy): domain Eukaryota; kingdom Metazoa; phylum Arthropoda; class Insecta; order Hymenoptera; family Cynipidae; genus Synergus; species Synergus itoensis. The sequence goes on from CAJFCP010000098.1 coordinate 1,829,981, forward strand.
TGCGTCCAAAATACTAAAGGCTAAATATCATGTGTGGCAATTTTACAGTATCTCAATAAGTATAACAATCTCAATAAATACTGTGTATTTAAGTTTATAAAATAAGGATCTATTTTTATTTAAAGGAATAATGTTTATTATTCGGAATGAGTTACAACCCTTAGTGTGTTGGTTTATATATTATATTACATTATATTTCCTCAATGTTATCACTGTGTGCTGCTTGAACGTGGACCCCTTTCAGTGACCATTATAGTCAATGATCGAGACCTATAGGAGAGGGATCCTATCCCTTTTGTGATCAGCCGCCAATGACTATTGTTGCGGATTGCCTGCGTGCCACGCGACAGCTGTTCGATAGTATCGATGTCGTATTCGAGATACGTCCTCTGAGATACACCCGTCAACAATTTAGTTGCTTTGCTACACGACAACCTTCCCTTATCGATTAAACTCCAGTTCTTTCAATTTTCCGCCATTCATTCGCTCAAACTGGAATCTCTTTAATTGCTCGCATCCCAGGCTTCTGTAAAGAAATGCTTAAATTAAGAAAAAATATGCCTATACGTATACGTATAGGCATATAAGCTAGCTTCGAATATCTGATTCAAATTAGAATCCGTTTCCTAAGTAGATAATATGTATAATAGATAAGCAATATATCTAACTTTTTTTACTACTTGGGTAAATAAAATATCGCGACATTTAAAACATTATTTTATTTACAAAATTATTCGAAATCTTTTAAAATTTCTGAAAATCTTTCAATACCCTTTAAAATTATACAAAATATTTTTAAAATCTTTGAACATCTCCTAAAATTTCAAGAAATCATTGAAATTCTTAAAGTCCCACAGAATTATTCAAAATTGCTAAATATCCTTTAAAACCTCTAAAAATTCCATGAAATACTTCAAATTCTTAATGAAATTTTAAAAATTATATAAAAAATCATAAAAGAATCTCTCAAAATAAATTACAAAAATTTTTTGATATAAAATTTCACAAAATTTTGGAAACTCTTAAAAAAAATTACACGAAATCCTTTAAAATTCCTGAAAGTCTCTTGAAATATTTAGAATCTTTAATATACATATAGGGCCAAAGAAACAGTTTCTTTGAATTAATAAAAGTTTGTTTGATTCAAAGAAATTCAAAAAAATGTACTTTTTTGAATCAAATTATTTGTTTTAATTCAAAGAAATGTTTCCTTGATACAAAAAAATTTTTTTTCTAAGTGAAAACCTCATGAATTTCAGGATAAATATTCGGTTTATTATTTCGCGCATTTTTCTCACAATGGCAGACGAACAATCTGAAACATAGACACACTTAGAGGCGGCTGTTGCAACAAATCGAGTGTTTTCATAGGTCGGCTCAACACCGGGCACAATAGGGTCTTGGATCCTATAAGCGGTATCGATGTAGAGATTCTCGCTCTTTTTAAAAATAATAGTTTGTTGTAATAACCAAAATCTCCTTCCCTGAGCCAGAGGACCCAGAATTTGAGCAATTATGGCTAAAAACATTTTTAATAGTGTGGATACTGTATTTACCGACATCTGGAACCTGATATATATTTAGAATGTATTAAATGTGGAAGGAGGTATGAATAAAATCGATTTTTATGAATCGAGTGGGTATCTGATACAAAAATGAAGAACGCCACACATTAAAATGCCAACTACTGTACAGTGTACAGTCTTACACATATACCTACTATATATATATAGAAAATATAATATACAGTGACTGCACCCCATTTCAAGCTTAACCAACCGCGTAAGCACCTCGCACGACCAACAAAAGGGTTTTCATCCCCGAGAGCCCTCTACTCTACTAATAGATTACACAAATGCTCTTTGTGGGACAACATCGGTACTGGAACAGCCTAGATCTGAAATATTCATAGACGCCTCGACGACGATTACGACATTTGGTTCTTGACTGAAATCGGCACTGACGACGGCTTTGATCTCTTATTCTCGATCAATGCATGTATACAGGCTCTAATAGCTAAAAGGGGTTTAATCCCCATTTTAAAAGAAACCCTTATCTGGTTCAACAATTTAGTAGAGTGGAAAATATATTTATAAAAAAGGAATTTGGTTTAGATCATCATTTCGTTTATCAGTTCTTAATTAATCAGTTGTCTGTTTCTTTATCTACATGAGCTTTTCATTTACGTCGTTTGTTATTTTATAAGTCGCATGTATATGACTTTGTTTTTGTAGTTAATCTTGGCGATCGAACGGGTTTCGCAGCCAAACTAGAGTTTGAAAACCGATTAGGCGTGTATCATGAAGTATCAAAACCGAGGGTTGCTGCCAACTGCTACAACATGAAACTCTACTGGCCAGGCTTCAAAGTTATCTCGCTTCACCACGACGCATATTTATGAACTTTAGCTCAAAACCACTGCACTGGTTTCCAACCCTAGATGGATTAGAGGAGTAATACACCGGTCAAAGAGTTCATTTTACCCAAGCAAAAGTAACCAAGTTAAGTCAAGCAAGTGTTAATTAAATACTTGAAATCAATTGAACACTTCTTTTCAGTATTATCAGTAGCGAATGTTCAATTCGATACTAATAAAACAAAAAAACCTGTTGACTTCATATCATATAGTTTTTTAAGTGATCAGAGATTGAAAATCAAGTGCCAGGTAAAAAGCGGATTATAGTCAGCCTTAAGAAGTGGCGCGATGAATTTTCCTCTTCTTTTTTGCAACACCTTTATCTTCTCCTCACGGCCGTGGTCCTGATCTCGATAGTTCTTTTTCTTCAACTGGTTCCACGCCCATCCTTTCAACAATAATGGCACCGAATGGCACAAAGCTAAACACCCAAAATATTGGGAAATCCGGGCATTCATCTCACCGCAGGCCGCGTTAAATATCTCGGATCTAATCTCTCCACTAATCCAGTTACACGGCCAAACGGTCACGTTTTGGCCTGCTTTCGTGGCAAAACCGGAATCAAGAAGGTGGCACTGGACATAGACTTCCGTCTTCTTTAACATGCAGTCAATAATGCGTTACCACTAGATTAACAATGGGAAATCTTGTTCCGGCCTCTGGATTCCAGACAAAGGTCCGATTTCGTCGAACATTCGAAAGCGTCTGGTAATTGGCGAGGAGTACTTTCGCACCTTCTTGAATGAGAGCGCGATTTAGGTTTGTCAGGCACCCAAAGTTCTCCTCGCTTCGTTTAACCCAAAGAAAAAAATCCGATGTAAACATAAATGGAGCCACGCTGAGAGATTCAATTCAGACTCGAGAGGTAGTCTCGATTTTCGAGTGGCATCTCGATTATGGTCCGAGAGTCGAAATTTTGTCAGTGTTTGATTTATTTCCCTTCAAAATTTAATTCCCTTCAAAGTTGGTCAATTGGAAATAAATATTATCGGATAACTTCCGGCTCATTCGTGAGAATATTTAAAAATAAATAAAATATAGGAAATGATTCATAAATGATACGATAAATAATCGATAAATAATATTCGATAAATAATCCTCGGAAAACTTCTGCGCACTTTTGAGCAAAAAATCGTAAATAAATAGAAGGTGTAGGAGATAGAATAAGGCGTGAAATGAAAGGATGGGGCTGAACATTGGGGGTGGTAGGAAGTTGATATAGACTTCGTAGAGAGCAGCATCGTAGCCAGTGAGTCCATTAGCTTTGACGCTCTTCTCAAAGGGATGCTCTCGTTTTATCATCATGTACCCAGTGTTTCCTAAGCACCTCGTTCGTCCTTTTTTCTGCCTCGCATTATTGCTCCAAGGCAAATATATCTACGTATACAGTATACACCAACTCTCTACTGATAAAAGAGACCCTTGATGAAATACTGTGTGATTCTCATTTAATATTCATAATTTACAAATCCTTGAGAAGCTAGCTTCCTCTTCCTCCTTGTAATTCTCATTAATTTCTTGCAAGGCTTTTAAAATTTTTCTTTCAATTTTCAGACCTTTCACGTGGAGCTTTTACGTATTTGAAAATACTGCAATTTTAATCATACTATCGATATAACTTATCGAAACTTCAGTTTTTAAGCTGATGTCTTTATAAAGTTCTAAGAAACTTAAAGGCTTAAATAGATCGCAAGGCTCGTCGCAAGGTAAAATTCTCTCCAAAAGACGCCTCTAAATATTTATTGTACCTCCACTCGAGTTCGAAATAACAAGTTGTAAAGAGTGGATCAGTTTTCAGATCATATCTCTAATCCAATAGGAAGTTACATATTTGGTCCGGTTCCCTCATCAGATTAAGGTATAAAAAAGAAAATAAGATCGGACTTTGGGCGTTCACAGGACAAACTTGTCCGCCGGATAAGATCTTGGCATAAGCTTAAAGAAACATGTAAACCCGGTGGTTACATGAAACCAGTCTCTTCTCTGTCAAAACACAATAAAACTCGATCGCTGGAAAAATCAGTAGTAAAAAGTGGAACTATACATGGACGAGGTGGCATCCTCGGTTGCGGTTAGACTCATATAGATATTGGTCCATTGTGTGGCCCGCTAAAATGCTCTTCTCCCGACGAATAATGGAGATAATTGTAACAAAATGGAAGCGTCATTGTGGCAAAAAAAGAAAATGTAACGATTGAGGGTGCGCTGCGGATAAGTGGCAGATGCATGGCGCCGAGCTGACAGATTCTCCAATTTCTTTCGCACTCTCCGATTTTACTTTCTATTATCGTCATTCTATATGAATTTAACCCAGAATCCTCTTTTTTGTCACCTATCTTGTAAATCGAGATATCTATTTTCCAGAATTATCGGAATGCGAATTTTACTTTCAAGTCCTAATAAATAAACTGTTTTCCTACACTATAATTTTACCAAAAATTTGGTAAGGAAAATTTCCGAAACGGTTTTGGGGAATATTACTCTTTGTGAATCTTCCCAAGATTTTCTAAGATTAGGAAAATTCCCTAAATGCGGGGGAGAATAGGGATAACAATTACCCGAAATCGTTACGCCATATATAGATTTGGAAATTTGAAAATTCAGAACCTTTGAGACAAATTCAACTAACTCACATGTAAAATCAAAAATTTCTTGGTACAATTCCCAATATGGCATTTTTCAATTCAGAAAGATTTCGGAAATTCCCTAAAAAATTGTTGATATTCAATTTCTTAAGTTCTAGGAAATTTTCCCAAAATTTTTAGTAAATTTCTGAACGTTTTAGGGTGATTCCCTAAAATGTAAGTAAAAATGGTTTCCCCAAACAAAAATCTGAAATAATCCTTAGTAAATTGTAGAGAAATTTCACAAAATTTTTTACAATTTTTTTTTAGTTTATTTTTTATCAGTATATTTTTGGATCGATTTATTTCATGAAATCGAAACACTTTCCCACAAATATTCCTTTTCTGGAAAATATTATTCAAAGCAGGAATCAGGATCGGAAATCGATATAATTTGTGTTTCACGAGATCGCGATTATCACTAAACGTGTTATTCAACACCGAAAGTTGCCATTTGACATGAAACACGTTAAAAGTTTGCGAACTATATGCATTGGGAGGCATTCGTTGTATTTCCGCCAGCAGAGACGAGGGCCACATAGCGAGGACTGTTATTTACAACAAAACGCAACAATTGCAATTGGAGCCACATAGGGTCACGCCACTCAATGTTCACATACACATAAACCAGAATATATTCATATATACGGGTTTACATGCGCTATATACATATGTATATGCCATATTGCCACTAGTGTATGTACTATGTATAGTGGCTGGGTTGGAAATTGTGTTTTGTAAAAGCCGAACGGCAGATATGAAACCAGCATGGCGGATGCTTACAAATAGTTGCAGGGCGGCGCCCCATCCTGCTTCACTGCTTTTAATGCGCGCTTCGTCTTTTGTCCGTGAATGAAATGAACTCACAACCCTGGCTAAAAGGATTCTGGGTACAGGACAGAATGAACCAAGAGGCGTGGAATCCTTCCTATTGGAATTTTCTAGCTCAAAACCGTTTTCAAAATGTCCCAAACTGAGGAAAATATATCCAGTCATTACTCTGTTAACAATTTCTCATGAAATTTCCGATACATACAAAATTGATCAACACGATCATTCAAACTAACGAAAAAACTAACGAAAAAACAAACTTGCTTACAAATGGAAACATGTACCATACGAAAAATTCGAAGTATAAAAATGCGATAAAATTCATTCAGAGGAATATCCCCATTCCACGGAAAGTGGAATAGGGATTCAACATTCAACATTCAACGTACCTTCTTCACTAACCTACCGAGATCTTGGACATCGTGATTTTGCCTGCGATTACGAAGTCCTCGAACTTCCCTAACGTATCTACATTGTCTAAAACACGTTGTGCACTTGGAAACCCGAAGAAATCAGGGGCAAATCTACCTAGGATATGATATCGAGTTCGTGGGTTCGGTTAAGAACCACCACCTCCACAATGCCTCCTCCAGTAGCTGTTGGATGGATGTTGAGATCAATATCTCAACCTGGTGGGCGAGGTACCAGAATACCATCGTGAACCGCCTCTCACCAACGATTGGCCACCCTCCATCACAGGGTTCTCTGGTCGGTCTCCCTTCACAACCTAGAAATAGAGGCGGAGCCTCCTCTTCCAAACCCTGGAGGGGAGTTTACAGTCTCTCCTGTCAACTCGGTCGTAAATCATAGCCAGTCGCTCGCACAACGCGTTACCGGCCAAACACTCAGAAAACGGTCCCCAAACACGAAAAAAACCGAGACCGGTTCTCCGTCAGTGGTAATTTCGTCAACAGTGGTCCCAAACTGTGTTAACAAGTGACATAGTGACACCAGTGATTTCTAAGATTCAAGGATTTATATAAGAGATCGTGTGTTCAATTTTCATCAGTGTTGTTTCAAGGATTGGTCAAGGATTGATCAATCTTTGGTCAAAGTCATCAGCGTCAAAGATTTGCCGAAGATTCTACAAGTTTCTAAGGACCAACAATTATTTATGAAGGATTGATCATAATCAGCAACCACCATGTGCAGCAATGAGAGTCCACCTCCCTCGAAGGAGCCTCTCTCAGTCGGTCTTGGAGTTGGTAACCCGATGGCAGGGTTTTTTCCAGGACTGGAGCACTACCGTCTTCAGTTGTACCATTACGCAATGACCGAAAGGCTCAGATTAGCGCAACAAATGCACCCTCAGCATCCAGGGGTGGGTCATCCACAATCCGGCGGACCCACATCGGCCCACCTTGGAATGGCTCCCGGATTTCCTGCACCTTTACCCTTGTATCCATCAGCAGCAGCCGGATATCCAAGCAGACTTGCTTTATCGATGGCCCTTCTGCATCCTCATCATCAGCGGATTCCGGAAGAACCGAAACCTCAACATAGTTACATTGGTCTCATCGCGATGGCCATTCTTTCATCACCAGACAAGAAGCTTGTCCTCTCTGATATCTATCAACACATCCTCGAACACTATCCCTATTTTAGAACAAGGGGTCCAGGCTGGCGGAACTCCATCAGGCATAATCTCTCCCTCAACGATTGTTTTGTTAAATCTGGAAGAAGTGCGAATGGAAAGGGACATTATTGGGCGATCCATCCAGCGAATCTTGAGGATTTCCGACGCGGGGACTTCAGGAGGCGTAAGGCTCAGAGGAAGGTTAGGAAACATATGGGACTTGCTGTAGATGAGGAACCTGATAGTCCTAGTCCTCCTCCACTTCCGGCAACACCACCTCCGTCTGCTCCTTCTTCCTTGAGGCCCCCGAGTGCACCCATTTCTGGGATCTGGAGCCCTCATCATCATCAGCCACAGCAGCAGCAACTACAGCATCATCAAGATTTTAAAAGTGAGGACTCAGTTTTACAAATTAATTCCTTGGTAATATTGACATGAGTGATGTCACTTTTATTTGATGTGCATTTTTGAAGAGAATGATGAATAAATGAGGATGATAAAGCAAGTTCTTAAACAATTGCAGTGATTGGTTAAAACTTAAAAATTATCTATTCACATTTAAATGATGGAATAGATCTGAATCTTCTGCACATTTTGCTGACTGATTCTGAAGTTGTTTCTTTATATTCTTATTGTGCAAATTTTTCTTGCAAGTTTTTCTTGCAGTTTTTGCAACTTGTGCAAATTTGCCTGTAAATTCATATTGTGCAAACTGTTTCTGAAGGGTTATCATTTATTTCTTGCAGATTCAACACCTAATGTTGTTTCTTTATAGGTTCCAATGCTTCTTAAGTTCCTTGTACTGTTTAAACTTTATTCTTGTCCTCTATTGCTTTCTCCAGATTTTTTATTGCTAAACAATGCACCTCATCAAAAAAATCCACTATCATCTAACCGTTCCATTCTCTCTAGTGTTTCAGAATCAAAATATGAGGCAAACGTGTCAACCTTCGAGGAAAAGACAGTTTGATGTTGCATCCCTCCTGGCTCCAGATGACCAGTTAGAGTCACTCAGGACAATGAAAACGAGGAAATTCAGCTGCAGCGAAGACGAACATGATCTTCAGGAACCAGAAGTAGAACCTGAGCATGAAGAAGAGGATGTGGATGTTGATGTTGACGTAGAAGTTGACGGTGGATCCGACGTTAAACCTCTCCTCTCTCCAGTCAGCCCATCTGCTAGTCCAGAATCCAAAATGAGCCCTATTAATGGTCACTGCAATTGGAGTAATCCATCAGCTTTACAATCCAATATTTGTCAACCAATTTCCGGAATTCATCTTCACAATCATCTCCATGTCAGAAATTATTATGTTCCTAGCAATTCGAGTCCGGGATCAAGCATTTAAAATGAGGATCGATGAAATCGAAGATTTAGTAATTAGCGAAACAATTTCGCAATGAAAGAGACTCTAGTCTGAACTTTATACGTTGTTTTATTGATATTCGTGATTCTATTTGATGAGCGGGTTTATAGGAAAAATTTGTGTTGATTTAGGGGATTCGAAGAAGGGAAAGTGTCGTGTCCTGAACGGGATTAAAAATTGGATGTGCTGTGTTCGGAACAATGTTCTTTTATTTAAAAATGATAAATTCCAAGTGTTAGATGAAGAAACACCATCCACAACCACAACCATTTTCACAACTCCTTTACCTAAATTCGCATCAATTTTTCCCCTATTCTGTAATGAATTTTTGTACATAGAAAATTAATAAATGTAAATATGATAAATTTGGGAGGGCGTAGTAGTTAATGTTGCGAACTCATGTGATCTCGATTGTTTAAAGTGTAATATATTTTGAAGACTATAAAGACTCGAGATGGAGACATCGTGCCAATTGTAAACCATACATGACAATGGGTACTGTAAAAAAAAAACTATGGGTGTCAATCTTTTCATCCTGTATGTATGAACGTATGTTGTACGTAGTTAGATAAATTAAAATACAACAATAATTTAAAAATCTCTTGAGCTACGACGTGCGACGGAATTTCTATTGACTGTCATCATGAATATTAAAATTCTTTGTCGCATGTTTCACTCATTAGAAGAATGTGCGCGGACAACTGCAATGAAAATTTAATAAAAGTCTGTTCTCACTACTTCTCAGTTTATTATTTGCGATGAAAAATCCAAGAACCTTTATTTCATTAGGAATAAAAAAAACCATTCCTTTAGGAATGAAAATATTTACAGAAAATGTGACTCACAAAGTTGCATTAGGTACTTAAATAAAGAAAGCAACAAGTTGTCAATTAAGGAAGCATTTGTTAGATGAAACCTTCGGAAAATGCGCTTCTCGTTTCGACTCTTGACCGCGTAATCCGACGGAATGAGTACAATGGTAAATAGACTTAAATCTTTAAAACGAGACCTCGAATATCTGAGTATTGAAAACTTGGAACGTCTGAGAAAACCTGTTTGTCTTAATATAATGGGAGGCATGCCATTAGTTAATGCACACAGCAGCACTTGGCGTTGTCTAATGCTCAAGTATTGAACGTTCTTCTTCAAGATTTTGTTTGAAATAGGAAATCTGGTACGTAAGTGTTAACTCAACCAGTAACTTTCGCAATTTGCCTCATTCTGACTGGATCTCTCATAAACAACATTTATACCAATCCTTTTAGAGATATCAACTGAAATATCAATAATTTAAAAAATAAATAAGTAATTTCACCTAATCTAGCATTATTAAAAGTATTATGCGTTTTTTTAATGCAGAAAAAACAGCCCAGTGTTTTTTCTAAGACTTTACAAACAGAAAGTCAATCTGAGACTCTGTGAATGAAATATTTTTGAGTCACTGACATTTCCGGTTAGGCTTTGTGAATTGTGGGATTAGAAATGCAAGATCTGTTGAAAGATAAAAGCTAAGCACTAACCAAAGCAACCCTCGTCGATATTCTCATTGTATAGTCTGGTATTTAGATCAGATTGATGTTTGTGGCTACTCGATGCATATTGTATATAACATGAATCGACGTAGAAGTGCAAGGAATGAAGGTGTAGGTTTAGTTTAGGATACCACCGGAACTGACTATAGAATTGGCTCTGATCTCGTTACATTGCATCGTTGTTGCTTCGCAAATGGATTTGCGGCTGCGCAGATTAGCATCAGCTTCTTCTTGATCCCCTTCATCCCCTTCGGGACTTGGGACCTAAAAAGACACCGGCTAACTTTCCTAACTTTCCTAATTCTTCCCTGAAAAGTTTCTTTCAATTTGTTAACAGAATTAATTGAAAAACTCTGACAAATGCAAAACTAAATTTGAAATCAGACATTCATATTCGAAGAAATGTTAATCTTCATGTCCATTAAGACCAATTATGTCCAGTGGATACAAAAAGTCACGTGACAGTTTGTAGTTGATTATTCGCAGTCACAGCCGGGTGCGAATTGCACAATAATTATTTTTCCTCCAGAGTGACTTCGCTGCTCGAATACCTCCGTACAATTGAGTCATCGGTAATACTGAGGCTGAGAATCGTGCGGGGTTCGCAACGCGAATCAAGCCCTGGGGCGAAGGCAGCTGGTAACTTCCTTTTGCAACAGAATTACAACAACCGAATTCACAATGGGTGAAAACAGACGAAGAAATCGCCTCGAGTTTAATGATAATTTGTCGCAAACTACTTTATTATCGCTCGCTCGACTGGCAACTTTCCTCTCAGTTAAATATTTCTGGATTAATTTATGTTACATTGTTTATGAACTGGACTGACTTTCTAATTTGAAGTATATTTATTTGGTAAGATATACAAAGGTCTCGTCTTTCGTTTCAATCTATTGTTTTGGGGTATAATGACCAAAGGTTTTACTCCATGGGGAGATCGTGCCTTGCAGGTTTATCCGGGACTTTGACGCTCACAAGATCCGTACTTTTGACACCTGGAGGACCCCATGTGAAACAAAGTAGATAATATCTGTTTATCGCAAATAATTCCCAAAGGAAATCCTGTCTAATTCTAATGGGAAACACACTAGTGACTAGAATTCCTAGAATTAGAAGAATGACTACAAACCACAAATCTCTGGCACCCTGGCGCTCCAAGCATGGGATAATCCCGATTCTTACTGAAAATATTCAATTCAGTCGAAAATTCATAATTGAAACTAATTCCCGTCTCAATTTAAGTTATCATATTAAATCCAGGGGTAATTTTTTAAAGACCGGAAAATTATTTATCTTGAAATATTTTTTATGGGTAAATAAAGATCATTTCTTTATCAAAGGATCGAAGTAGTGGTTTTTTAAATTCTTTTCCCTCAAGATTTTTCCCCTATGTTTGGAGAGAAGGGAAATTGAGGCAGTTCCATCAGTGGATTCTCTCTGCTATTTTCTCGTCTTTTCCAACTTTCGTCGATAATTACATTGCATTGAAGCAAATGCTGGGGCTGGGACCTATAAATCATAGGAAGGACATTCTCTGTAGTTATTATCCTTCAGAGTTTTCATTGTCTTCCTGTTCATCAAATGAAACCCTATGATCGCAAACCTTAACCAAATCCTCAACCACCGACACAAGGCAGCCAGACAAGTGAACGAGAGCAATTTGTTAAATATTGCTTGTAATGTCGCAAACACAAGGCCATAGTAGTGCCGATTTAAAAGGTATAACGAAAATCGACTTGCGTGAAAATAAACGATTTACTTTTCGGATGATAATAATAGTTCTGAATATAATGATTGACTTTCAAAGTTGAAAAATCTCGTAATATACTTGAAGTTATAGGTAGATTATAAATAGATATTATGATGATTATGATGATATATTATAGATGTATAAGTTTCGGGATTTGTATATCGAATCCTTTCCCACCAAAAAGGCATCCGAGTTCAGAACAAAGGTGTTAGAAAAACACCCTAGAGCGTTTACCATACGAAAGGGGCAACTATTCAAACCCAGGAGGTTTGTTGTCTTAAACCAAACCATATCGCCTCGAGTTTTCAGATATATTTAACAAATAATGACTTCGCATCACCTGCCTTCAATAATCTCAAAAACCATCCCAGATAAACTTAATCTTTCTTTCATGGAAGCTATTTCATGGGGAAATATTTGCTTTAAATTATTATCACAATCCTCCTTCCTCAAACTTGTTCTTCTTTATGAGAAAAGAAGTCACTATTTTCCTAGACATAAAACAAATTTCGGATTCCTTAAAAAAACTTGCCGCTTCAGGAGGGAAGATGAAAAAAAAAGAGAGTGGAATCCGTGCAGAAATGTCTTCAGTTAACTTGAAAGTTTCTTAATTTTCTAATCAAACAGGTGAAGAAAATCTTGAAGAATTCACTCGAGAATTCCCCTACTTTATTTAACTTTCCTCTTCGAGATTCTCACAGAAAAATTAGCTTTTTCAACTTTTCTCCAACGTTTTTCTACGACTTTGTCCCATTATACTTTTGTTATCTCAACGCAATATGCATTCAAGAATACTCAAGTGGCCCGATTTCCTGATCCATTTCGTCACAAGCACATATCGAAACGATCCTAAAAATACATGGCACGATTTTCACGGAAGTTACAATGGATAGCTGGTAAATAGATTATTAGGTGTAAGAATCGTCGTGGATCACACACCTGACCAGGAAAGCCAGGTCGGATGTGCCTATTTACGAGACAAGGACTTCGACTCATGATGCGATGGGTTTGGACGAATGAATGGAAAGGAGCCCATTTAGCGAGTTCTCGCTCCCACTTGAAAATCGGCTAATATTTTACCTGCGCCACAAAAGTGGACTTGCAAAAGATTGCAAGCATATATTGACCGAGGTTGCGACCGCAGGAAGTAGCTCTCGAATGATATTTACGCATCTAGAGAATACAGCTTGCATCTGTATCTTCCGCTCTTGGGTTTATCTAACGTGAAATCAAAAACTTCCGTTTATCAGATTTTCATATTGAGAGGAAAATATGCAGAATAGAGAAATCCAATCGTGAGAACGAGTTTATAGAAAATAAAGAAGTGAAGGAGATCAAAACTCCTAGATTTGGGTAATATGAGATAAATATGGTTTCAATTAGTCGAAAGGTGCTTTGATCTAATTGATATCTTCGAAGATAACTTGAATGATACTTGCAAGCATTTCATGAAATCTGAAAAATGTCTGTAGACTGCAACTCGACATAGTAAAATAGAATAATAAATCAAAGTTACAAACTGCCCAATGCCGCATATTATTCCGAATTGAAATTCAGAGATGATCCTGTTACGAACGTGAATTAGCAAGAAGCCGATAATGGCTTCGCCAAAGGCTTTAAAATTGATAAAATATCACGACCGCAGTTGCAGAGCTATGCATGTGTGTATATAAATTATATGTATATATACATATAGAATATATAGATACAGCAGAGGCTGTCTCGTCACGCATCGATTCGTCGGGATGACGAGTCAGTTATAGCCAATATAATGCAGGGGTAGCAAAATACTTGTATGTTGTGTTTTGTATATTCTGTATTGCTATATTTCTATTGAAGCGAATCGCGAGCCTGCAAATATAAATATACACCATCAGTCGTTTGTTCACGAAAATAATGCCAAATTCTCTTCTCGCTGTCTAGCTGTTATATAATGCGAATGTCACACGAAAATATTTGGTAACACTTGTTCACGAGCTCACACAAGCAAATATGGATTCATGGATTCAAATATGGATAATTCAGTGAATTATATTTCGAATCCGAATCATCGTCAAAAATAATACCAATATTCAGTATTCCAGTCATGGAATCCATAATAAATTTATGTTTCAGTCTTTTGTTTCTTCGACAATAAAAGATAACAGATTTGACGATTTTTAATAAACAAAATCACAATATGGAGACCCTCGAGATTAGGAAAGTTGAATCTTGACCAGCTTGCTGGTCCCCATTGCGTCTTAATACACAGGGGTCTTTATCGAAATTCAAATTCAGCCTGCATAGCTACGGGACATGTCGCGTCAGTGGTCCTTGAGGACCCTTCGGGACACTTTGAATCCAGTCGTCCGCCGATTCACGCACGGATGAATATTGTCGTACCTTGGCCACGTCGGGAAATTCGTACTCGAGATTCAAGTCGAATTTGTTTCTGATTTATTTGAACCGCGAAGAGCCCTCGAAAAGCCACAGTATGTCGCCTCCAGGCACGAGCGGCTACATTAGATCACGTGCTCGTTTACACCCTTAAGTGTTTCCAAGTTCCACAGGGTGTCTATACATAATGTGCACTATACTCCACGAATCAACGAACCAATCCTAAAATACTTCAACCACTACAATCAAATCATCTGCTCTTCATTCAGAATGTAAATAATACCAATATGTATAACTTTTATGTACCGTACAAAATTGAACTGAAGTTTCAGACGTCTCTTTCCACGATTTTTTGTCCAATCCATAACATGTTTTCTGGGGCTAAAACTTGTAAAAATGAATTTCATAATACATAAATTACTTAATTTTCGGTAAAAAATCGTTTTCGTTGATTTTCTACGTTCGAATAAACTGAACAGACATTTCTTTTTAACTTGTATGTCAGTATTCTCAGAAGTTGAAACTTGCTTTCTTTTGTTATCAGAGCTTATGAAATAATGATTAAAAAATCAATTTTTTAGCTGATTGCGCGTCTTGGGCAATTTATAAACATGTTATGTACGTTTATAAGTTACAACATCGATTGACATGAGGACCACGTAGACTCTCCCTAAACACTATACCCTATTTAGGCTAACTTGGTAATCACCGAGGGGTCTTTGCAGCTAATCGTCAAGGGGGTTGCGTCCCGTACCAGTCTGTGGGTAATTACAGGCCTGGTGACATTGAATAAAGTCATTAGATTTTTCCTCTCTTGATCCGACATCATACTCAGTACCCAGCGATTTTCAAACACATACTATTAATAAATAACGAGTATTATCAAACAGATGTGGACAAGACCTTCAGAAGATTTCGAACGAGCCCTAAACTTTTTATAACAATCTATCTTTGCAATTCCAGGCCTTCTTTTAAATTAAATTCAATTGGTGAACAATTCTCATTGTACAATTCTTGCAAAATATGGACGATTAGGCAAATGGCCCTTTTGGATAATAAAAGGAGAAATTTGATTAGGTGTTCAGAGTTCACTGTGTGTTAACTCATGGATAAAAAATGTGGTGGCGTGAAGAGTAGGGTTTCGTTTAGAGAAACAGAGGAAAAGCGGGTAGGTAGTGTGAAGTTTCGGCTTTGGATTGAGGAATTCCGATGGCTCTCATTGGTCGTCGGTTGACGAGGTTAGTAATGGGAGCCGTCACTCCGTTAGTTTTGCCAGCCAGCCGGCGAAACTCGATCGTCTGATTCCCGATCGAGGTGCCAGTCCTATCCCCCGGGAAGATGGTTGCCAGCCCCCAAGCGAAATTCCCCGCTCTCGAGGGATAGGCAATTCGACATTTATTCCTCTAATAGGAACATTACCACGAGGATTCTCCGTGAGTTGCGTTACTCTACTCTTTACATTCAACGCTGTTCAAATTTCATTAAAGTGACAGACGTGCTTCAATTATTTACTACTTATCAAAGTATATATATGAGCAGCTGCTATCAGGAAAGAGCAGTCAGATTCACTGTAGCAATTTTTATTCTCTTAGCAATAGAAACAAACAGTTTGTTAAAGACCAATTTCAGAAGGTGTAAGAAGAACCAAAGAAGAAGAAGAACCAAAGAAGAAGAAGAACCTAAGAAGAAAAAGAACCTAAGAACCAAAGTTCTTGTATTTGAATAAATACAAATACATTTTTGAAAAAAATGGTTTTACAAAAGGTAAAATGGTGTTTTCTTTTTTCCACAAAATGAGAACGTCTGATGGTGAATTTTCGCAAGAAACTGGAGACGAAATGAACGGTTTAATTGCGCGGTAGCAGTTGCAATGGGTTTTGAGAAAGGACGTCGATGTTTGCCGGGACCAAAGTGGTCTCGAGTGGCGTCCATTAGCCGGGCACCTTGCATGGAAGCAGAAGCACGCGTGTGTAGAAAAGTACACGCGACAGAAGAAAAAAGTTGGTGCGTGTGCAAAGAAATGCCGTGGAAGACACCTCGAACGCACTGCTACCGGGAGCCGCATGGCAAACAGCGCCACCGGAGTCTTTATAAATAGCGGCCCATTTGGCCATTTTTTTAAACATCTCTAAAGTTTGCACTTGGCTATACGGAGACCCGACAACGAAGGTCATTCTTTCGACGAATACCTTCACTAAATTAAAAACTTTATTTCTTGCTAATCCAACGCCAGGGAATAAAGCTTGCAGCTTCTTACAATTACTATCATAAACAATGTAAATTAATTATAATTTCGCATTATCATTAAGAGTCCTCATTCACGATTTATGGAACGTCTAAATTGGACATTCCATAAAAAATCCAATCGCAATCATAAGCCGAGTAGAGTGTACGTCTGTGTACTGAAGTCTGACTGAAATTAGTATTCAGGGGCGTCTCCTCGGGCGTTTATTTTACAAAGACGAGCAAATAGGTGAACTCACCCTCCGTCAGCGACCTTCGGAGGTTCCTACTTCAACGGCGCGGCGCGTCTCCGAAAGCTGAAAGCTCAACTGCTATGGTGCCACATATATACATATATAGTTATAGATAGTGTATCTCTTATATGTATAGTATACCTATATACATTGTTCTTGTACTATATACGTATACTCGGGCTGGTATAATGGGCATGTCGTCAAACTGTTGGGACGCCTAACCAACACAGCGTCCCGAAGTTGCTATCTGCTTCAGAGAGTGAGGATCAGTTAGAAGAGAATGAGAGCGAGAGATGGAATGATAGAGTGAGAAAGAGAGGGGGAGGTGTGCATGCCAGGGGCAAACTACAGCCGCCATCTTGCACGTGGTTGGAATTTCTGAACGGTGTACAATTGTACATTTGTACAACATATACATACTACAGATACGAACCCTCAACATCGCTTGATGCTCTTCCCATTCCAAATTTTCAACCCCTTCTTCCCTATGTTAACAATTTCTGTTGTAACATCACAAACATTTTTAACAAAGGTATGTTTCAACATAGAAACATATAATTTTCGAAACTACCATTGAAATCTCTGGATCATTCGTTTTATATACACATCAACGCAAAATATCACATTATACGTGGTTGTCGTCACGGAGAGTGCTGTGTTTGCTCAAAACTTTAAGCATGCTCTTTGTAAAGACCGGTACCTATATGAAGAGTTCCCGAAGAGCCTGTCAAATACTGGCCTTCATCGAATCAAGATCAAGATGGCCTTTTAAGTAGATATATCAACTGAGTAGAAAAAACTCATCATCAAATAGAAAAAAAAAACAATAAAAAAAACATGACTCTAATGTCTAATGAAATCATTAAAGCTATCCGCACTATACACTTTGCCCCTCATTTCAATGTATTTTTTTTTACTTATTTTCAAAATATCCATATTTATAAGTGCATTCTGTATGTATTATAAGTATGCAGATAAATATTCAGAGACAATGTATACTGTTACTATTGCTGTAATGATAAGGCTTATATATTTAGAGATATATGTATAAGCATGTACCTCACAAGATGACAAGTCGAAAGTCATTATGCTAATTTCCTAGATAAGCATGCATAACAATTTTTCGTGACAATTCGAATAGATTAGAAACATTACCAAAGATATGAAATATGAATAAATACGACTAAATCATTTGCTTGAAAAGAAAACTAATATTAAAACAATTTCGAGATTGCTCAATTATTTTGGATTGTTTCAGGCACCTATTTCAGGTTTTTTATTTCTCTGCTGCTGTTGTTGTTGTTGTTGTAAGAAGGATGACAAATAAACGATTATAATATAAATAGGCGCCAGACTTGTTCATAATTCGAGAAGCGGAAGGAAAGGGCAGGGAGAGTTTTCCGGTTCTCAGCGATTTTCCAGTCCAGTTCCTGTGGTAGGTATGCGAGCGACCACATTAGGATTCTCTGTAATTCTCTTTCGAGACAAATCGTCAGGATTAGTTTGAAAGGTCGCACGATCTCTGCAGAGATTCTTACGGCTGGTTACTTCCGTCAAAGTTGATCCTTCTTATCCTTCGAAGATAAAGACTGATTATCTCTTTTTCACGAGTGCAAACCCAAAGACATGATGAATGAAAGGTTTTAGAAAAAAGGCGTCTCGTTCTGTATATATTATGTTGCACGTATCAAAATTGATTCCAAAATCACACAAGAGTTTGTGTTGAAAAATCTATTCAGGCACTTGAAAAAGACTAATAACACTACTCCTAAAAATGATCTCTAATAAAAATATTATCAATTTCACGAAATGAATTGTTAACTACATATAGGAAGTAGATATATGATTTATCTCTGTGTATAAAAAGTCATCGTGATTGTATACACTCTGACTTAATGGCGTTGGATATTACAAATGTAAATAATATCCGACAAGCCCATTCTCATTTTCGGCAATTCACCTTTCTTTTCAAGAGTGTCAAAGGTGGCACAAAGCAGGTATGCGATCCGATGGTTTGTTAGTTAAATAAACAATGATCGCGAGATGTTCCTGACAACAGTGACGGCTTTGTTAGCCGTTTCGGATTGGATAGGGCGCTGTCAAAGTTTTGAGGAGCCGTACAATTCTTACATCAGACCTATACGATCACACGAGATCGTATAGGTCCGATCCTCAACTGCAGAGATCAACGATCAATGTTCTCCAGAGGCTCTTCTTAGTGTCTTTATTTCATATTTTACATTTTACAGCACCGCATTCGATCTTCGACACCCGTTTCGGATTGAAGCGCAACACTGAGAATACACCCGCATATCAATGTCAGCATAGGCCGAACAATGGCCCGGAAAAAAAATTCCAACCAATTCCGAAAGAGGTTTCATCTCGACGAGGGCAATTTCACTCGATGAGTTGGATTTTCTATGTACGTGTTTCGAAACCCTGATGCCTCTTTGTTTTTTTCTTGGGATATTTTTTTGTGCCAAGATAGGACTCTCGAAAAACTCCAAACATCCCACAAACACCACTTGAGAATTCTTCAAGATGGAGACTGTCAGAATCATCAAAATGAGAAATAATTAATTTTACAAAATAGTGGGATAGTTTAGGAAAATAAGAATTCGAATGGAGGTTGAAGATCTCTTGAGAAACGCTTTTATATTTGGAAAACTGACCTATGTCGGCAATGGACTTTTCAGAGCATTGTACCTTTGTTCATTCCGAGATGAAAAAAAGGAACTATACTCCACAATATATATGTAGGTACACATTGATGCAGCCATACGTCGCAGCAGTTTTAATCAACGCAGTACAAATCCCCTCGGCTTTGGCTTCCTCATTCACTTTTTTTTTTTACATTAAAACTCCCTTTTTTAATTTCATTAGCGACAGCAGCCGGATTATTCGGACGGGCCGAATCCCTCTTTGGGATTACCAAAGCTCGAAAAAAACTAGGGAAAATGTTGCGTATGGAAAATAGAGGCGAGAGGAAAATATCTCGAGCTGTCTCAAAGTTACGAGGAACAGTTTCTCTAGAAAAAACGTCAGAGGTATATATTATATATTCAAACGAGGATAGGGTCAGATATAATTTCAATCGAATTGATATTACATTGATACATTGCCATTTTTCATAGAAATAATTAACTTTGCGATGGAAAAGCATTTTTTAATTATCATTTTTAATTCCGAGCATTTAATCCTTCAGAGGGATTAAAAATTGTTTGTGAAATTTATAAAGGAACGGGTCTTTTATTCTTTGTTCGTTTTTATTGAATAATACGAGAGACGTCATTTTTTATTCCTTGTGGAATAGCTTTTCTTTTTTTCGTTTTTTTATATATTAGAGTAATATAAATTTCTGACTAGAAAATGATAAAATTTGTTAAAATTTCCTTGGATTTGAAAGACATCAATCAATTTTCACAATTACGAATTTTCCCGAAAAAGAAGTCAAATTGGAAAAAGATCATAATCATAATCATTATCAAGTTTCTAAAAGAAAAAAAATAACAGCAGATTCTTGAACCTCGTTCTATAAAATTCTTTGAAAAGTGTGAAGTAAGTTATAGAGAGAGAATTTCAAGTAAAAATCGCAGAGCTCAGAGTTTTTCCATCGCTCACGAGAGTCATGTAAATATGGCGGGCAAAGTTTCATCCCTATTTCTCTCGGAGCTCCGCCCAGCACCCTCTCGGTGAATTCCACCCCGTGCTAAAAATAAAGGAACAAACGCCGCGGCAACACAATCGTTGAAACATTTTTGACGCCGCAGGCTCCACGAAAAGAGGAACGAGAAAATAGAAGAGGGAAGAGAAAATAAAGAGGACAAGAGTGTTGGAAAATTGAGAGGGAAAGAGAGAAAACGATTCCACGAAAGGTAGCGAATGATGTGAGGGTGGGTTCGAACGAACGCAATTTGCATGATTTTGCATGTTTTAGCGCGGCCCGGCACACCCAGCCTGGTTTCAGCTGTCTGTCTACGTTTTCTGCTTGCTTTTCTGGCTACAGAGGGGGTGCTGGCAAGGGGTTTAAATGCGACCACATCACCAAGAGAGAAACGGACAAGAGAGAGGAAATTATTTTCCTTGGTTTTTCCTCGACGAAGGTGCCGCGAGCCCCAGGAATATCAATAAGATCCCGCTCCACTCACACCAAGGAACAACTCTTCCTTCGTGTGTCAAGTCGACTTCCGGTGTTTTATTTTTATATAAGTTCAGGGTTCTTTTTTTTAAATTACTTGAGAAACCCTTCCAAGGTCCCTTGCAAATATTTCCTAACATAAAAGACCGTTGTGGGCCGTTTTGGTTTTTGTAAAGAAAATAATAGAATTTTCATAAAAAATAGAACATCTTCCTATATGAAAATGAGAATGTAAAGAATTGAGAAAGCAATTTAAAAATTTGTAATTAATTCGGATAGTCATTGAGGAATTGAGGATGCAGTTATCAGATCGGTGTAGATTTTCTGGATCATAGTATGTGGAGCCACCAGCCACGCGTGATTCGAGCGATTACCTGTAATGATGCACTCGGTGCGGTTGTGCGATCCGCGTGTGTGGATTCAATGACAATGGCTGCTCATTATCGGCTCGCTATTGGCCCATTGTTATCGGTGAGAGAGCCGGAACGGCCTTACAACGGCGAGGAACGATACTGCGACCGCAGAATGACTCGACCTTTTCCACATCGATTCCGAATAGCGAATAGTTAACGTTTTACGTTCTGACAGACTTTGAAATAATAATTTATATGTCAATGACATGTTTTATCCAAGAAATACTTTTTTCAAATTCGCTAAATTTCAAAATTCGCTGGTTTTTAAAATTCTCACTTTTGAACAATACAACAATGAAGACCACTGGTTAAAAACTGTTTTGAGTCTAAGAGTGGAACATTGCATCAATAAGAAGGATGGTTTGTGAAATTAGTGAAATGCGGAGCGCTAAAAATGTTTATTTAGCAGGTTGGCTCTTTACTCTTGTTGAGCGATTCTTTGTCCAGGAAGCCGATTATCTGGCTTAAGAATAAGAGGGAGGTCTGTAGACTACAGGTTCCTGTGTTCTCTCAAACCTGCGACAGGTACCACCGCGTGACCTTCCGGTATTCCTTCGCATTACAAACATCTCGACCACCTCCAATGGCAGGTGCTTCCACCAGATTTACGTCGTCCTCGCGCCAGTTTCTGATAATTTAGTTTACGAGGAACGAGGACGTTCCCCGGTGTCCTACTGAGAGCTTTAAATTCTAAACTTCAAACATTAGACGACTTTCGGTTGATTATATTGAGATTAGACTTTAATCTCGACCTAGTGACTGTCTAGGCCCCAGAGCTTTTACTCTACTTTTCGCGCCAACTTTTCAAATCTCCGGCTCGCAATCTAGAAACAACAATTTTAGCATTTCGAGGTTTTGAATTTGTTTTCTTTCCGGGGTCTTTTTAGTCTGGGGCAAAGGAAAGCGAAAATCGATCTAACAAAGCAAAAATTCTCAAGTAATTCAAAAAGTAATATTCAAATAATTCTCAAGTAATTATTCGAATTTGAAGGATAATACCGAGTTATTCAACATTAATAATTTGATATCTGACCCTTTTCTATTTTTCTTACTCTCCTCCTTTTAACAGGAATCAGGACACCAGTAAAAGTTGATTAAATCATTTAAATATCTCCAGCATCTCACAGTGGTGAATAATACTCTAATATTTTAAAAGCTTGGATGTAAAAGGCATGTTGTAAATGTAGCCTGGCATCGATATACAATCGATGGAAAGTAAATGGCGTCATAAGAGTATATATCAGTGTGTTCACTATTCACACTGCAGGCTTTCGAGTATGATGGTGCAGAGAGTGTTCGGGATGCCTACGTGGCTGCAGATTAATACGGTGTCGTGTCAGAGCGAAGGGTGGCTGCTGATGTAATTTTTGCCCGTTTGATGTCTTTAATGGAATCAGGCGCGTACCTAGCAGGCGTCACTCAATTTGCAGGGTGCGACTAATGGCAGCCGAGAGGTAGACACACACATATATACAGACGGACATACCGACCGGATACTCTGGTGCATCGCTGTTGGTTCGTAGACCAGAGAGCACGCCTACAACCCCTACAAAAAACCTTAGAGCGCTAAACGCTAAAGCAACATAAATTACCCTCCTCGGATATACGTACCCTTCATTAGCGAAAACCTAGCTAGACCTGTTATCATCTAATTAGTCAAAACCTTCGCCAAACTCTCCAATCGAATATAAAAATTGTATTTTAAGTTCTACTTTTATTTAAGTTTCTACTTTTATGACTTTTAAAATAATTTGAATCATGAAACTGATATAGGTATGTCTATATGGATGAAATTGTGCCAATTGGTTTGGTACATGGTAGTTATATAACTGCTGCATTGCTACAGTCATGCGCAGAGATGAAAAACTTTTTCATTGAGGAGCGTGGTTGCTTTTAATTAAAACAATCCCTTAATGCTCGGAATCCCCTTTCGATAGAAGTGCGGGAGTTATTCGTTCGTTGCAGAGCGGAAAAAGAGTGCCGTAGGGGGTTTAGAGAGGATTGCCGCCCAATTATCTGCTCTGATATGATCTTCCGCGTCTTTACTTTTGCTACTATCCGTCGAATAGCGGGAGCCGCTAAGCTTCCAGGCTCTAGGGGCCCCGGGGAAATATACGCTCACCGGGTTTTCTTTCGTTATCGTACACACAGTATCGAGTAGACCTATAGCTTCAAATCTCACCCTTACCTTATGAAAAGCCAAGGCGTTACATAATCGCATTTTTCGCATCTACAGATATTGCATTCTTTGTGCATTATCAAAATACAGGGATTGAAGAAAATAGGCTAGATTTCGTCTGCTCAGACGGATTTTTTTTTTATCAAAGATTTCTCATCAACAATTAAAAATATTGCTTGCAAAAACATTTTCCATGCTTTAGGTTTCAATAAACAAACTATTGTGAATAAAACAATTTTTTTAGTGAGAATCTTTGATGAAAGAACAATTTGTCTGAGTAGCCCAATTTTAAAGTTTATTTTTAAGGATTTGAAAAGAATTGAAAAGATTTTAAGGGTTTTAACCAAATTTTCTAGTATTTTAAATGTTTTTAGAAAGTTAAAAGAATAGATTAAAAAGCAGTTTTAAAATATCTTTAAAAAATCTCTTAAAATTCTTAAAATATCAGGAAATCTTTTAAAAATCATAAAAAATTTTTTGAAAACCCTCAAAATTTTTAAAATGCCTCATAATTCCAAGATATCTATTAATAATTATAAAAATCTCTTGGAAACCTTCAAAATTCTACGAATACTTTCGAATTCTCCTAAACGTTATTGAAATCTATTTAAACTCTTTTTAACTCTTTTAAAAATCTCTTTAAATGTTAAATATTTTCTAGGGAAAATTCCCAAAATTTTTCACAGAGTAACTAGAGAATAAATCGTCGACTTACAAGTGAAATTTACTGTCAAACATTTTACTTATAAAACTTAGAAAAAAATCTGTAATTTTTAGTTATTTTGAGACATCAAATTGAAAATTACAGATTATTTTCTAAAAATTAAAAAGAAAAAGTTTCGTCTTGGTGAATTTCACTCATAAGCCGACAAAGTTTGGATAAACAAATAGAATGAAAAGGATATAGCCAAGATCTTGGATTGTCAAGAGGATTTAAAACGATAGGTGGATTTGATTTGATTCACTTATGAGAAAGCAAAAAAATAAGTTGTTAAGTGTGAGAAGATCTGAAAATTAGCGAATTCATCATTGCGGATCGCAAAGTGCATTCTCGCAGTGCCGTAGCATGCAGGGCACCCTAGATTCTGAAAGTCAGCGATTTTAGTCGGCAGTCTGTTCCATGATTACAGAGCACGAGAAACACCGTCATACAGAGGCATAACACTACTCGAAAGCTTCAGAGGAAAGCCTCACATAACACTACTATATATATATTCGTGATAGCGATCAAAGTCAGCGCGTGGAGAGAAAAAAGGAATACACAAAGAAAACGCCAAAGACAAAAACGAGAAAGAACTATCGGTAATTGGGCAGAGAAAGGAAGACGAGTCAGTATCGGGACTGAGAGAGTAAATTAGAGATTTTGTGGGTGAGAGAAAGAGGGTAGATGAAGGCGGAGGTTACGGAAGAGAGAAGGATAAGGTGAGAGCTCTCAGCTCAAAGCGGGCAGGATAAATAAACGCGGCGCGCCGCCCTCTCATCTCAAACACCTCTATTTCGCCGCTCCTGGATTCTGCAAGTCATCCCTGATGTCTTCCAGTGCGACCATGATCCACTGGAAACATCCTCACTTAAATTCTTAATTCATTTGACTGGTATGCGTCATCCGGATTCTGGAGGTGTGAAAAATCTTGGAAGATAATTGATTGTAGATACTATCAATTAATAGAAAAAATATCTGTAATAGTTATTAAATTTGTATAATATTTAGTTGTACAAGTTGTGGTATCAGCAATTTTCATATTTAGAGACCCTATTTATCATGAATTTGAAGGGGTGGGTTTTGACACGATTTGTGAAGCAGGACATACCCTGGCGACTACCAGGAGGCCGGGAAAGAGCCTGCCAAATCTAATTTCGAGACGCTTTATTTGATCATATTTTACACTGGCTTTGACGCTGCCCTCGGAAGGCAAGCTTTTAAAATACATTACACGTTGCAGCGGACGGAAAGTGGCATGAGAGTGGTTGTATATATAGCAATCATTGCTGAACGATCGTCCTTTCATTCCGAAACCAGTTCACACAATGGAAGAACAATTCATATTTTTTATTGACTTTTCTATTTTTAATTTTTCTCTTCCTATTAACTTGCCATATCCCTGAATATCAAATATACCGTTTCTTGATGGCTAATAAATTGAGAAATTACTGTTGACACGAGGAATTAATTTTTCGGAAAGATTGATATTACATCAGGGTGAATTATCATTGCGTGATAAAGGTCCTTCATGTTTTTTTCGTGACACGCAAGACATGATGAATTCCTGTCGTTTGAAGCCAGGAATATAAATATTTTATTCATGTGCGACAAAAAGGTCTCTGGCCTGGCGCCTCAAGTAAAATAATGCCCGGCAAAGGTCGCAAAGCTTCAAGTGTAAATGGGTATATATATTGCTGATGTTCTGGTAAATGTGAAGGTAGGTGTACTTTGCTGGGACAAGGGAGAAGAGTGAGAGAGAGAAAAAGAGAGACAGATCCGGAGAGAATAACGGCTGCAAAATGTTCCTGTCGCTTTGTACACATTTGCATACCGCATCCGTGTGTGAAGCGACGTGTGAAATTCAACTCTCTCCTCCCTCTGCTTCTAACCTTTTTCCCTCATCCTACCCCTATCTGCAATCGTCACACTCTTTCCCCTTTTTCCAGTTTTCATCCACTGCTTCATATTTTTATCTCCTTTTCTGGAAAACCTGGGGATCTAAGGCAGATCCTCATGAAATATTCCATCGGTGTGAAGCATTTCATATTTTTATCGCTTCTTTCCTCGAAGGGTTTATAGTTTGAGCAAGATAAGTTTTGAGCAAGTTGAAGAAGCAGAGCGATGATGAGACATGTAGCAATTTTATATCGATATATCGCAAGCACAACTGAATTTGCAAATTCAATTGTGCCTCAGTTGTAAATATTAAGTAAGCTAGAGTTGATCAGTCTGCCAGGAGTTGGTATATAAGCGAGGCCGATAAAATTTATTATGTTCCCCTCATTATAGGTCTATTCTTCCCAGGCGATAGCGTGGAATGATAGGTCGACGAGTGAGTGTATTTAGTTGACTCCCTGCACCACGAGTCCCGCTTTCACAACCTAGCTAAATGTTTGATATTACCGAGCGGACGATGGGATCCCCGTTAGACGCTCCACCCCTGGTCCAAATGCGTTTTCACACCAATTTGTCTCTCCGGAAGCTTTCACGAGTCTTTATGCTTCCCTCTCGATCATCGTCGTGGCGCAAGCTCTCGTCAATTCGCCGCATCCACGCATTCTGCATTACGGAGGGCATGACGGAATTTGCGAAAATTCCTCTTAAAAAGGATGTTTCCATCATGTATTCCTGTCAACTTTCTCAGCATGCTTCAGTAATTAAAATAATGTTCTATTATTAACAGTAATAATATTATATTATTACAGAACGACTATTGCATTACAGAAGACGTTTTAGATGAAAATTGATACCATAATGGTTGGTACCTTCGATCAAGTTAAATTACAAGAGGCACTTAGTTCATTTCATAGGAAATATAACAATCTTAATAGACACTTTAAGCAATTCTAGTACCTACTCAATCGATCCTATATTTCATTCCAAGATTGCAGATATTACAACAGACCTACCGAAATGTTTTAATAATACTTTTCCTCATTTTTAATCTAATGAAAGAGACAAGTGCAACAGAGCCGAATATACTGAATCTGATATCGGCAAGGTAGTATCTTCCGGTCTTGAGGAGGAACTCTCTAACGAGCAAAGAGCTTGCGAAATCGAAATCGTCGGGGTAGGAAGAACTCGGCGGACAGGACCGGAAACAATTAAATGCTCGTGCTCGAGTGGTCGCATTGTTCGCCCCTTACACAGAACAACCTCACCGAGTGCGTTCCGTTCGGTATCTCGGTATTGAGTCGAGTTGTTCGGTCGAGATACAGTTGACTCAACCAGCGAGAGACGTTTATTGGACCAACATGAGCCAGCAGGGGGTGGAGGGGTTTCCAGTGACCTTAAGGGTTGCTTCCAAAACGAGGGAAGGTCGAGGGCCTATGTTGGATGCACGCGCGCGACAAATTTGCGGGACCATTGTGCTTCAGTCTACCTACGATACTTGTTACTTTAGGCGTATGATTTGTTATGCGTCGTCAAATCCGATGTATTGGGGAAGGAAGATTTTGTCTTAGGTCACGTGCGACCATGACAGGACGAAATTTGCTGATATAAGCATATTATCTGGATCATATCCGTAATATATCATATCATGACCGAGGCTGCTCAATTGGAATGAAGCTTTTAATGGGACTGATCAAGCTTTCAAGATTTTGGAACACAACTTTAAAGACCTTAATCATCATCCGAAAACCAAGTTTTTTATCCTGAAATTGTTTAAGTCCAACTATATGAGGAATGAGGATGTTCAACACCTCTGATGATCTTCTCCTACCAAAAGGGAGACTCGCAAGATATGATTTGATTTTGTAGTTTCTGGGTTGCAAACTTAAGTCTCACTAAACGTCTGAGTTTTAGCCCAGCTCCCGTGGGGTTCATAGATATAGACTTATTTGGAGATTTAATCAAGTCTCTCGACTTTATGTGAACCTGCCCAGTTAGTCTCTTAGGTACGAGTATCTAACTATCTATTCCTGGTATCAATCCATTGTTGATATTCTCTTGACGATTATTGATGAATCCTCAGATCATTAAAATTTGTTTGCTCGAGTAAACCATTCTTGTTGTCCGAACTCCTAATCCCTAATACATAATTACTGACTCTGAATTCAAAAGTGCGTTGATAGGATGATCTGTGAACAGAGGTTTGGCGATTATTATACCTATATATCCCTCAAATCCCGCAGACTGTGTAAAACCCCTAATCTGCTGGTCTGTCCTATAGATCCCATCACTATGGTGTATCGTGAAACGGTAATTCGTGCAGTATACGTCATATATACCCACACTGATTCAGAATATGGATCCAATGATATATACCTATACATGCAGACTGTGTGGAACAGGTACAAGCTCAGCGTGAAAAGGAAGACCCTGAACCATGTCTGTAGCCCTGGAATCGCGGATAGTTTGCAATGGATCAGAACCCCTTGAATAGAGGGGATCATAATGTCCCTCGGGAATACGTATCTATCTTTACATTACATATATGTAACGTTCTCGCATATTCTTTTGGCTTCTTCGAATACAAAACAGAGTTCTTTGTCTATCTTGAAGTATAAGTAACGCAGATGTGCGAAAATTCTTCTAAACTTTATCTTATAAGATTCCCATTGATGATTGCTTGTTACATATTTGGCTTTTTAGGATGACCATATCCACCAATTCTAGGAAACAGTTCTCGTGTCGGAAAAAATTGTGTGATAAGAGCAATAAGGCTGTATGACTTTCGGAAACCGACAATACATCAAAATGCGGGTACTATGTCAGTACAAACATGTCAGAATGGTTGAAAATGACAAAGGAAGAGTTTTATTATGTTGTAATATGACAGGGGGATGAAGGATGGGCGATGCCGAAGAACATGAGGCACATTGGTGGGATCATTATGTTTGCTAGTGTTTGTAGAGAGCCGCTATCCACCGAGGTATCTGACCGCCGGCACATCGATATCGACCTGCAACACGGGGAAACAACATGGCGACTGGTGGATCTCCATAACGAGCGCAGTGACTTGCACCTCCGACCCAGAACGCATTAGCCGTATTTGCATTTAATTGCCGGTTGTTTGTTTGACGTCCGCGCGACCGGGCGAATTACGAACCCCAGGACAATGTCCTTTCAGCCATTTCGCATTTTCAAGAAAACGCCCAAGAGTCACGCCATCTGCCGTGTCTACACTTTTTTTTTCTTTGCTTCCCTTCGTCCTAAATAGGAAGTTTTAATTTACTTCCGGCTTTCTATAATTATAGTTGTGGATTTCCGCCATTGTTTCGAGAAAAGAAGAAAAATATTTATAGTTATTATTAGATGAGATAGTAAAATATGATGGATGTACAATTAAGGGCGTCCCAAGGGACTCATCAATATAGATGTGTAAATGTTTGGGTAAAAATGAAAGAGTTTCTAATGCTGATGCCGAGGCTGATGCCAGATAATTTGTGGACCCGAGGTCACTTTTTCAGTTTCAAAAACATGACGTTTTTTGGCGCTAAAGTGTATGTGAACGGGACTGTTTAAATTTTATTTGAGCGATCCGAACAGTCGGCGAAGAATGTGTTTCATGTTTGCGCTCACACCCGTATTACAGGGACTGCCATGAACAAAGTGCCGCCGACTTCTTGCCAGTCATGCCGATTAAAATCAGTTTTTTTAATCGGACTACCTATCGCCTTTTGCTCATTGTGTGCGATCAGACTACCAGACTAAATAGTTTATCATAGTTTCTTTATGCGCACTGAAAATTACAATAAAGTCATTAGGAACTGATTAGTAGCATCTGCTCGGTGTGAGGGAAAAATTAGTCGCTATAATGCTATAAATAATTGTGCGACCGGTACTAATGTTTTTGTGATCAATAACAGTTATGATCAGCTGGATTTTTAAAGAAATAAAAGATAATGCGATCTTTCCCATGTGAAAACACACGAGGTATCCGTTGTAGGATTTACCTAAGTTACCTATTTACTCCTAGGCTCTTATACCTTTTAGAATAACCGAATATCTAGGGATTTTTGAAAAAGAAAAATGAAGGTGCAAAGGAATGGAAATAGCCACCCCGAAAATCATTTAATAAGTAAATGGAAATGAAGAGAAGAGTATGGAGAGACATCTCTAAGAATAAAAAAGTTAGGCAATCGGAGGAAGAATTTTCAAGACTCGTTGTTCCCGATCGTCGTTGGAAATTCGATATTATGTCCCAGGGGTGCAGGTTATAGTTATAGTAACATAGCCTGCGTATATCTGAGACTCAAGATAAATGGTGGATGGATAGATGGAATCCTAACTGAATCTCTTCCCTTCGTGTCGTCCTCCCTTTCTTATTTAGTATTTATTTCTATATATATATATATATATATATTATTTGTCTATCTTTCTCTTACCCTCTTCTTCGTTTCTCTAGACTTTGTAGTGCAGCATATATACATAGACATGGTCCCCGTATATACCACGCATTTACCTTTCGTCCACCCTCTGGAACCCTCCGGCGGTGCTCCTCCCTTTCGTCCGTCCCACCAGTCCCTTCGGGCAACCAATCCCAAGTAAAGTTTGTTACACAACTCGAGGAACTTTCGAAAATGGTCCACTGCTTTCGAGCACAGTAAGCCGTTCTTGCTTCCCTTGTTAGAAGACTTTGCGCAGATCTTACGGAAACCACAGCATAGTTCTCTTTCTTCATAGTCGACTCTCTCCGAGTTCCTTTTAAGTGTAATTCTGATTTCTGTAACATTGTAATTTGCAGATAATGAGAATGAGGAACAATTTTCGGAATAATATTTAGAAATTACTTTCTGTAATCGCCGTAACTTCAAGACTTCAATTAAAATTTGTAATCAAGGAGCTGAGCTGTGATAATGGCCCAGTTTAGGGGCACCGAAATTTGGTATAATATTTAAGGGTGTTGGAGCCAAGTTCTAATCTAAACATTCGATTTCTTCACTTTACTCAACAAATATTAAATTTAGAATTTTTTCTCTCTGTAGAATTAATCAATTTTTAACTAGAATTATGCGTACAGAGCGATAAAATATCTAATTCGAATATTTTTTAAGTAAAATGAAAATATTCAATTTTCAATTAAAAAATTAGATTTTGAATTCCTAGTTTTATGCAAAAAGTATCGAAATTAAATATTTTTTCGTTCTGTATGCAGTCTTATATTTGAAAAAAGATTAGCACTACAGAGCAAAAAAATATTTATCTATAATCTTCGTTGAGTAAAATGGAGAATGGAATTTTGAGCTTAACGCTTGGGTCCAACGCCCTTAATATGAAAAGTTTATCAATAAATTGAGTCTCAAATAGAAAATTGATTTATATCTCTCGCTTCTACGTTTCCAATCTTTCCAATGTTGAATTGAGAAATTTAAATTGTAGACTTTCATTTGTTTATCGATTGTCTTTTTTTTTTATCTCAACAGCGAAGATGGCAGCAAGCGGCATTTGAACTGAAGTTGGTTAATAATCTTGATTCTACTGTATTTATAGGCTAATCCAGCCTCCAGCGAGCATCAAATAAATAATAATATATTTTATTTTTCTGAAGAGAAATAAGTAAAACAATGAACTCGGAGAAGAATGGAGATTTCAAAGGATCTGAACCAAGAAACTCAAACCCCTTATCCTCGCCAGGTAAAAAAGTCTTTAAATAAAAATTGATATTTTGTACACCAATGGTTTTTCCTTACTTTTACTTGTAAGCGTCATCAACAGCTTCCATGTTTTTTCTTATAGATAGCGAAAGTATAAGTATTGTGGACGAAAAAGATAAAATTGAGCGTAAGGTTGAGTCTAGCTTAGGTGAGAACATATTTTAAAAATTATATCATATTTCTTGTATTAACATCGAAATAAAATCATCAAAATAATGTCTTTAAAGAAGAAAATAGTTCCGAGGAAAGCACAGCATCTTCTTTGAAAAGAAGATTACGAGAGTTGCCTTCCCCAAGTGAAAGCTCTCCATTTTGCGAGGGTTCTGTTGTATCAAGTCGTCTTCTTCGAAAAGAACGAGATTTTTTCTATCACCTACAAGAACTATCTAATAGTATCGAGGAAAAAGACGAGGCTGAAGTTAGTTCCGCAAGTTCTGAAACTCGAATCTCTTCTGCGATTAGTTCAAAATTACAGAACCCACGTATCCGAAGAAGAGTAAAAATTATGGAAGCATCCAGAAACCAAAGCAGTAACTTTTCCTCCAAATTCTCAACAGACAGTGACAGAGATTCAGGTGTATTTCAATTTCAATTTAAATTTATTTTCAAAATCCTTTCAATTTTAATTGCTTTCTTATTCCACACAGTATCCAAAAGCTCTCGAGGCTCGTCAATGAAAACAATGATTCCAAAAATCGAAAATCGAGAAGACTCCGAATTGTCTCAAAATTCTTCAAGGTATGGAGATTCTAGTGGAGGGAAATTAGAATCAAATATCGACTTTCTCGAAAGTGGTAAATTATCTAGTCGTTCGAATTTAACATCGTCCGGGGAACGTAATAGACGTCCTCTTTACAGAACTAACTTGAAGGTATTAAAATCGTATTTTAAAAAATAAATCCTATAACAGTCCTGAAATTTCGATTTGATGTTAATTGTATACGAATTGCTTTTAATAACACCCTGGTTTTTTTAATTTCTCAGAATGACGTGATGACCTCACCACTCTCTCCATTATCCCCATTAAATTTCGCCGGCACTTTTCCAATCCTGTCCAAATCCAACAATATCAACATTTCTAAAAAAGTCGGAGGATACCGGCCAGCAAGTGTCTTGCTTTGCAATTTGAGTTCGGAAAGTGATTCTGACACCGGAAATGACAAAATCCTTCAAAACTTGATGATAGAACGTTTGAAAACTAGAGAAAAATTGGCCAAACTTCAGTCAAGAGTTAATATTCTAACCAATCCTGAATCATCAACAGAATCGAACTCTAGTTCTGCAAAATTCAAAGAAAGGAATTTTCTTTCAAAAAAAGAAGGGCTTTTGAACTCAAAGGAAAATTCTGCTCGAGTAAGTGAAAACGAGTCGAAGATTGATAGTGATTTTGAAGAAATTTTACAAAATCAAAGATTGGAGAAAACAATTTTATCAAGGGATCCAGTATCGACTTTCAGTACACCAAGGCAATTGAATACTGATATAAATCAAAGCTTCATCTCCAATCCAACTTCTACTAGAAGTGATCCATCTGAAATTGATCGTCGTGTTTCTCGAATACCTTCCTTCGTTTGTGCGAGGATTAATTTAGAAGAAAATTCTCCTTACTCGGCAAAATCTGTTATTAGAACTGGAAGATCGGAAATTAATTTCAGGAGGAAAAATTCAAGCTTAAGGGAGGATAAGAAATTGAGGGTTCCAGCTTTAAAGATAAGGTATCAAGTAACTGTATAAATAAAATACAAATTCAAATTTTTCGCTAGGAAAGAATTAATCTAACTTCTTTTATTTAGATCTCAGGATTTATCCCCTTTGGGCAGGAGTAAAGAAAAAGAAAATCAACAATCTCTAGACATGAAAGCTTTGGTCACAGCTCTTTCCGATGTTTCCTTAAAACAGGAAAATGCATATGGAGACTCTGGAAAATATCGTTCTGATCGTTCCGGTATGAAAATTTTTTAATTTATACAAATTTATAAACAATTTTAATATTAAAGTGAAAACTTTTCCTTAACAGTATTTTTTCTTTATAGAGAACAGGAAATTTCAAACCAGGTTGAGATCCTCGTATTCAAAAACTCAACTTTCCTCAAATTCTCGATCATCATCTTTTCAAAAAATCCCTACCAGAATTCCTGAAGGAATCATCGCAAGCCCTAATGAATCGACGAAAAATATTAGCCAGAAATCGATTTCAACACCAATTAACATCGAAAAATCGAGGAATTTTTTGTACGAGAAAAAATTTCCTGACGTTTCACGTTTTGAAAAATCTATCTCAACTTCGAGGATAGAATATCCAGAAGTTAAAAGTTCACATGACAAAAGAAGTGTTCGATCCTTTGAGTTCACATCCTCAGATTTGAAAATTGCAAAAGATGAGAATTGCTTTTTCGATTTAAAAATGGAAGAATTGAGTTCAGAATCAATTCTAAATACCCAAAGTAAATACAATTCTTTATTAGAAAAATAAAACACTTAAAAAATCTCCTATTTTAAAATTTAAAAAATTATTTCAGATGACTTTGATGAGTCAATATCAAAAGTAATGGAAGAGGCAGAAATGCATCCAAAGAACTTTTCTTCTGAGAATCATTTTCCAATCAACGAAGACTGCGATTTATCCAGCATCAATGAGAAATCCGAAAATGGAGGAAATAACGAAGAAATTTTGAGTGATGGATTTTCCAGTAAACCTTCTTCTACTAATAGTCACCATCATGAACAAAATGACTTGGAAATGGAAATATCTTCTACTAAGAAGATATCATCAACTTTTAAACTGGATCCTATTACTTTTCTAAAAACTCCCGACAATAATTTTGCATTTGTATCTCCATTCCAAGATTCAGAATCTTTGAAGCCAAAAACATCGGATAATCCACATGCTTTCATTTTACCGAGGAATATGAAAGAAAAATTGCTTGAGGGTTCTAACCAGTTCGAAGAGAATTTAAATGACCGGAAGTTGGATCGACTATTTCCCGATTTGACGAAAGAAAAGGTTCATATACAATCAGGTAATTATATTAATTAAGATCAACTACAAAAGTAAAATTGTTGAATATCAAAAAATTGTAATGTTTATAAAATTTATCATTTATTTTTTGGGGCGAAACGTTCAGTAGACGAATTCCAAAGTCGAGAAAATCAGCAAATGGCTCAAAATCAGAGCGATAAAGAAGTAATTCCAGATGATTCTTTAATTAATCACAGAATGTTTGAATCCTCCATGGGAGATTCGAACCAACAAGTTCAAGGAAGATGGGGATATCGCAGAAATATTGAACAAAATTACCCTCGTGAATTAACTGAACCTCACTATCAAAAACCGAAGATCGTAGATCTCCGTAAAAAAAATTGTAATGGTGAATTCGAAAAAGATATCAAAGGACAAGCTGTGAATTTAATAGAGAGAAGTGCCTTCTTCAATTCAATGAAGCAAACAAAATCGGACAGTACAGCAATTCTTTCAAGAGAATCGACTGATACAAACTTGCCCGCTAAAAGTTCTTCTTCTATGTCTAAACTGACTTATCTATTGGAATCAATGAAAAAGGAAACCCAAGATCGTTATCCTTTCACTATATCCGAAAGCGAGAGTCGAAATTCTTCGAAATTCAAGGTCGAAAATGAGCAAGATTGCACAAAAGAGGTATATTTTTATATATAAGGAAAGAAATTTCTTAAACTCTATTTAAAATTCTTTCTTTAAAAGCTTGTTCAATAAAATAGTTTCTAAATTAAAAAATTCCAATTTAAAAAAACTAAATTCTCCACAGACACTTCCAAAACTCGAAGAACCAGAAGAAATTGCCTACAAACTAGACATCCACCCCAGCATCACTCGATTGGCTCTTTCAGGCACCGAACCTCTCCCTTCTGAATTAATAAACTGTGCTTCATACGAAAGTCCATCCCAAGGTCGTAATTTCCTCCCTCGAATGAGGAACTACATCCGTAGGTTTTCCAACAGTCTTAAAAAGAAAAAATCCAAAAATTCAAAATCTGAACTTACGAAGATACTCTTCAAAAACTCCGAATGCCGTCTTGAATCTGCTGGAAGTTCCGGTGACACAATGGAACTTCAGTTTCTTGCTGAAGAAATAGAAGAGGCTAAAGTATCATCGACTTCCAGAGGCCCTCCAGGAAATCCAAAAATCGAGATTTTCTCAGAAAATTCGCTCCAACGTTTTGATTCTGAGACAGAGAGTAGTCGAATTGCTGAAGTAAAAATCAGTCGGGCAAAAAGTTCTCCAATTGATATAAAAACTCCAAGGCCTCGATTTTCTCGTTTAGAAGAACCTGAGGTAAAAAATAAAAAAAATATTAGTGAGTTCTAAGTCGTTTTGGTAAATATATTTATAAAAATTTACCTCTTTAGTTCGAAGATTTTGGAGACATTCGCTTTGAGGAAAAATCTCAAAAACCAAAGGAAACACCAGAGAAAAAGAAGCCAAGTCCTGACAAAGAAGTATCATCAGTTAATAACATCAAGGTCGAAGTTCATGAACGACCGAGTCAAATTGAAGCAGAAAGTAGTTGTTTTTGCTTTCAATTGTGCCGAGCCCTTGCTCAGCCGTCCGTAGGTTCCCCAGGAAATGTATACCTATCGTCGAAAAGGTCCAAACATAATCCCTCCAACAAGAAGAAACCCTATTTTTCAACAGTCGATAACAAAGGGATTTGCTGAGATCCCTGTTTAAACTTTCAGTGATGATCTACAATAATGTCTAACTTAAAAATACTTAATAAGTTAAATTACAAACTTATTTTCTAAAAATCTGTTTAACGAAATAAAATAAGAAAAGTTAGCAATTAGAATCTAAACTGAGCCCTACTCTACTCAAAGAGTTGGAACATCCTAATCTATAACTACTTCAGTATTAAAAATAAGAACTGAAGAAAAGGCAAGAGGAAAACTCAGAATGAAAAAAGTTGACCGTAACGACACAAGCTACCACTTGTCGTTAACGCTCTTTATTATTCGCCGTTCGTACATCTCAGTGTTTCGTTCTACTGTGATATACCAGTATTATTATCGCTTAATTCCCCCCTTGTTCGTTCGCGTCGAGTTTCGTGCGAGTAATAATAAGTCTTCCATATATGCGATGAATTGTCGAGTTATCGCCTTAATAAAACGTTCCTTCGCTACTTGTTAACTTATGTATTATTGTTATAATTCTCGTTATCGTTATAGAAAAAATAAGTCTTTAAATAATCACATAAGAGTCGTCGAGCGATTCGGTAGTCTGAAGAGAAAAGAGAGAAAGAGTGAGAATGAGTCCACGTTTGAAGACCCTCGACAAAAG
This sequence comes from Synergus itoensis, assembly GCA_904066005.1. Lineage (NCBI taxonomy): Eukaryota > Metazoa > Arthropoda > Insecta > Hymenoptera > Cynipidae > Synergus > Synergus itoensis. Next base: position 1,867,276 of record CAJFCP010000098.1, read on the forward strand.
GTGGATAAAGCTCAGCAAAACAAAATATACACCTAAGAGTGCAGAGTCCTTATAACTTATAATTATCTACAGCAACCTTGACACGTTGAAGTTCAAAGCTGAGTGGACAGAGAAAACGTACGATTGTATAGATTGGTATTATAAGTTTGTATCCATCTTTTTTGAAGAGGGAAAGGACACGAGACTCCGAATCGATTCGATCGAGGCGCTCGCGGACGATCGCAAAGGAGCTCCACGTAAAAAAATCGACACTAAAAGGCAATCCATTCTCGCTACCTGCCGATGCCTGAAGTCAACCCCATCTCCTTAGAGTTCTCGAAGTTTCAGGAATTTATAATCCGGGAATATTCTCAAGAATACTACATACAAAGTTCACAATCCAAATCCAGATAGAATCAATCTAAAATATATATATTATAATAATATGATTAAAATTGTTTTCAAGTGTTTAAAAAAAACATGAATGTTCAATGTTCTTTAGAATATTCTCGTTCTCGGATGAAGAATTCCCTCTTGAAACCTCCACATGTCCATTCCAGAAAATCGGCCACTCGCATTGAAACACACTCTCATACTCATAATCATTATCATCAATATCGCCATCCTCATCACCACTTCTGTACATACATCGTACCTTAACACCTTAATGCCTTCGTTTTTCAATATCACAATTGAATTACCGTCATTCTTCAACGATTGGCAACTCTTTTCGCTATTACGCGTCGGCAGCTAGAAAAATATAGAATTTGCTCGCCTGCCTACGAGAACAGAATCGTGAAAATGAGCGAGAGAGCAGGCTTGTGTCTTAGTCGTCGTCCGCTGTCCAAATCAAATCAGAGATAACTGTTAATTTCGATCCACTGACGCTACTCTTTCCTTTTTAATTGCCCACATACATTCGAGAAACCCCTCGCGAATTCCTTCCACCCATTCCCAATGAAGACATTTCTCCACGATTAAATATAATTTTTTGAATAATTCATTAAATCTCTAGCTATATTTACATAATCTCCAATTCCAAACTAGATTGCGAAAGCAGTTTTCGAGAAGAAACCAAGAAAAAATTTGCGAGAAATGCTTTCATAAGAGCTTTGAAGTTTCAATGTAGAAGATTTTAGCAGATTGCAAAGAAACTTCGATTTGTTAGCGACTGTGAATTCGTTCGACGAACAATAGGACGGAACGGGGCGACAGACCCGTGGATGAGACAGGTGAAAGATAAACCGATCTTCCAACCAATACCCAATAAAGACCACAGGAAGTTTGTTTTGTTTTGTTAAACACAAGCGGAAAGGCTACGATTATGAGAATTGTTGAACGATTCTAGTGATGATTTCAATTTTATATTCGTAGACCTAACAAACTTAACTTCCCCTTCTGAGTGCGTATCGAGCACTTCGGTCGCCCGAGTAAAGTCTGAGAATGATTTAAGTTCGCGAAAACGAACGTCCACATCTTGTTTCCGAGACCAGCGTCGCTTTGTTTGAAGCTGAGTCCCGATGAGTAACGGCAGAACGGGTCGTCTCTGGGAAACGTCGTCACAATGGAGGTGGAATGGAGAACTCCTTTCGTACGTAGAATAGAATGTAAGGCTTGCACTTTGAAACAGCATCGGCACTCGCTGTTCGCACGGAACTGTCGTTGAAATGGAACCACTGACCATCGTGTACAGCAAATGCAGTGTAGTGTCCGGTTCCGGCTCTGCAAAAAATATTTTTTCAGTTAGGGATAGAGTTTCCATCAAAGAAAATTGTAAAGAGTAGGGTTAAGTATCCTTTAAAGATCTTACCCTGTACCGTGATGAACGATCACTGCAGCTAGGTCATAAAGATAACTATTCTGAGCAGAGAGCTTCGCTCCCGACACGCCACGCACTGTGAACGCAGACATATCAAGTGATTCCATTGGAAAATCAACCTGCGTGTCCACCTTTGAGCGATAAGAATTGCACCACCTAAATCTTTTAATGTGAAGGCACAACACCTGCAGACATAAAAAAATCATGGTTAATTTCATTTTAACCCTGCGTGGGTTTATAGAGTTGTTTAAAGATAATAGACAAAATTGTTCAAACTCACATTAGGTAGCCTGTGAATCCAGAACCTCTTGGTAGACCGTTGTTTTCCCCTACAGTTGTCACAGAAATAAAGCTCACTGTCTGCCAACTCTTCTACTTTAAAGAATCTTGATAAACTGTAAGTCAAGCTGCACACTTCTTCCTGATCCTTCGTCCGTCTTTGTAATCTGTCCGGAATGTCCAGAGAGAGATCTTGGAAGGCCTCGTGTGTCTTCGAGTCCGTACGACAGTTCATGCAATGAACCTGAAAAGAGATCCACAATAGAATTATTCATTCTACCAACATATATTGTATCTTTCTTCCTTGAGACACTTACCACACTCAGCAACGTGCCACCAAAAACTGCAGTCACAATACTCTGCTTTCCTCGTAGGCCAAGTGGTTCGTGTCCAAGTCTCGGGAGCAGCTGTAAAAGCTCTGTGTGCAACCTATCAAGCATGTAGGTTAGGAATTCATGAGCGTCCTGTTGTTGGTAACCCCTAAAACGTGGCACCACTTTCCAAATGACGACGAACAGGCACTCGGGAGATATCGCCTGGCCATTCGAACTACCTAGGCTCAAACCCAGAAGGACCTTTCGTAATTCTTCAGCTAGAAGAGCATCGCTCAACTCCTTCGCTCTTCCTGGGGCAACAATTCTCCCTCTATGTGTAGGTGGCTCATCAAAGGCAATACCTTCCAAGCTCGGCATCTTTGTTAAATACTCGCAGAAGTGGCTGATGTTATTAAACGACTGCAACACGACGTTCATGAAGCAGGTGTTACCCAAATTCCTCAGGCCCACGACCTTCTTCTCTTTAGTATTTTTCGAGTTCCGTCGCTTCGACGCAGGCCTGTTGTCCCCGCTTGTGCCATCCAATGAATGCAGTCTTTTCCGAGTCCTTGGCCTAAAACCCAATCGAATTCAGTTATGTCTAGGGTTTCTGATATATCAGCACAACACGTAAGCAATGTTTGGTTTATTCATAGCAACGATAACATAACAAATTCTTCGCTGGTCCCGAGAATCGAACCTACTTCTTCTAAAAGGGTTCATGCATCCAAAACGTAGTTTTTACTATCTCTAAACTCACTCGATTATTTTCTCCACTTACAAGCGAATATTTCGTCACTGACCAGTGCTTATCTAAAGAAAAGAAACTAGCGAGTTGCGTTGCAGCACATTAATTTCACAACTTAAGAGACGAGTGTAACTGTGGATGGAGAATCACTTCAACGGATAAAGACCTACAAGTGCTTCTGACAAGAGATGCTGAGTTTAAAAAAGCTCAACTCAGGCAATAAACTTGGACCCTTTTCTCAATTAAGCCAGAAAAATAGGAAGTACTTAGAGCCAAAGTGTTGTATTTCGATGTGTTCTTAAAAGAATCGAGTAACTTTCAATTTTAACCAAAATTATAAAATCTTTAGAGATTTAATTAAAAATTGAGTAATCTACACAGAATTTTTACGAGTTACTCGAGTCTTTTTAAAGCATGACCTTTTCAAACTTGCCTGAGGTTTCGAACGACGACTTCGGCTTTCCAGAGGGCGTCCGCAGCTGAGGAATCTCCGCTTTCAGGGCCATGAGGGGATGGGGTTGACGTACTCCAGCTCTCATCGTTCTCCTTGAGTTCGCTCTTGCGGAAGGTATTCCGTCGGACAGCCTCGATGACGCCATTGTCTGTGTCGTTCACCACGTACTCGTCACAGATGTAACTGGAAGAAAGGATCTGCTACTCGATCTGCTCGACGACCTCATTTCATTTTCACCTCTGCCTAGAAGCACTCGGGGTTACACTCACCAGAATACAGCCAGGCTTTCACAGTCTATGCACACAGCGTGTTGAGTATTTTTTTCATGATGCTGCAGCGCGTGCCCCGCCTCGTAACGTCCGCAGTGAATCGCCCCGCAGTGCAGACACAGCCACGTACTCTTCTCCGTTCCGCATACTGTCAGCCGGTACCCAAAATAGACAAAAATCAATTTTAGATTAAAATCGCTTAGGTGGAAACCTAAAGAGTAAAGGCAGAGATTGCAGCAAGTTTCTTTCTTCATAGGTAGAGAGAAGATTTTATCTCAATAACAAGCTGAAAATTATGCGGAATTATGAGGAATTTCGAGGGATTAGACCGGCATGAAAAAAGTGAAATCACGAAGAATCAGTGAAAAGTGAGACGCCTATCATGTAACTCGGAAAAGAGCAAATGGAAACCGAATCCTAAGATGAGACCACGTTCTTTTCCTCTTGTCATAATACATGAAACCTTAGAACTTGAAATGCAGTTGCTACCGTATTTTATCAAAACAACTTCACATTAAAGTTGAAACAAATTATCATCCAGAAATAATTGAAATCTACTTGACGGGTGTTATATTTAAAATGTAGGACACATCAATAATGAAGGGGATGAAACGAGAACTCAACCGAATTTTGTATTTAGGAAAAGATTAAAAACAGCGACAAGATTATATACAATAAATAGTTTCTAGGTCAGCTGAATACTATGCATTTTATCTTTATTTGCACAAATCAAAAGCGGATGATTAATTACATCCAGCATAATCAATGTTCCATTTGCCTTTACCATTTGCTACTTATTTCCAAGAATAGTAAGCCAGTAAATGATTTTCTATAATTCATTAAGATCAAATATTTTTGCAATAGCAAATTCGAAATCAAAATTCCCATATTTGGTTCTAAAATTCGATTGACACTCAGTTGATTAGCGGTAATAATTTTCATACGTCGCCAAGAGAAAGTTCCGGTTTCTCGTACATTTGAGATTGAAGGACAAACAAAAAGTCATCTCTATGTTGTATGAATCATATTCGCATTTTCAGACTATGTACTTGCAGACTAACATGCATGCTCGAGTACAGAATATAGTACTCATACGAGAGCAAAAAAAAAATATATATAGGAAAAGCCGAGAGAAAAGCTGCACGCGTCTGCGACAGCGGATCTCACGCCATCCGATTAGTAAGCTGGCTGCTATCGATTTTGCAGCGTTGCCTACTTAGCGACAGACTCGTTTTTCTTCTAAATTTTCCCACGAACTCGTTACATATCAGAATCGAGAAAATTTTGCAAAAGTAAAATTGCTGCACAGTATAAATAGTAATACAATAAGCGTTGCTCGGTACAGCATTTTAAATCGACCCCAAGCATCCCGAAGCGTTACGGGCTGCGGAGCGTGAACTCTTAGATTGCAGATAAATATGAAGGTTCCAAATGCTTCGAGCCCGAGAGACAACAAATGGGATGATTTCGCGAATTTGATGATGTTGCAGAGTCTGATATTCAGTCTTGAAGACGAAGTTAATAATTTAAAACTATTCAGGCTTGTTTTAAATTAATTATATTAATAGTATACTCTCTAAATGCTAAAAGTTATAAAAATTTCAATAAGCAGTGAATTGGTATTTCACTGAAGAAAAATGTATAATTAATTGAAACTACAATAATTTGTCTAGTCACGTGACGTATGCATGTGACCTGGAAAAGAGCTAATGAAATAGCGAAAAGGAGGTCAAAAATTCATTTCGTTATAATTTAATTAATGTTTAATGTAAACTTTTAAATCTTTAGTTGAATTTCACCAATTTTATTACATCGATTTATGAAAAATTCAGATTAAAACGGAATTTCATATTAAAGCTTAAAAGCCTTAATAATTTTAATTTCAAAGTTTAAACTGGTAGGATTTTGCAAGTGTCTAAAACAATTGCGGACTAGGTAAAAATTTTCGCGCAATGTTTCTTTTTCAAGTAATTATGTAGTGACGAATCTCCGAAAATATTTCGGTTACGAATTTATTCCTGACATCGCAAAAGGTGCACGATCGTTAGAAAGAAACCTGTATCGTGAATCGTGAAAGGCTGAACAACGAAAAACGTAGAGGGGATCAGGAATTGAAGGAGCTCCCCACTGCTTCAAAAAATTAGAATGTACAGTCTCAAGTCTCGACTCTTTTTTTTGTCGTTTGTCCTTGCGACGCAAATCCACGTGTATTGTTGTTACCCAATGTTACCACAAGGCTAATGAACTTTGATTTTTGTTAATAACTCAAGAAATGATTCCTTACTACCTGAAAACAAAAGTAAAAATGTATACCACAATCGGGCTTCTTTGAACTACTCTTCCGTAATAAAAAAGTAGAATGAAAGGTAGTCCTTTTTCTTAAGTTAACTAAAAAAACTGGAATTATTTTAAACGTTCCAATATTCAGGTAAATTTTTAAATACGTTTGAAATAATTCCAAGAATATAATCTGCTGATATTCGAATAAAGTATACAAAAGTGATTCCGGAACATTCAAAATTGATGATAAGAGAAACCAATTTGAATTCCTTATTCCTTATCAAGACTTTGTTTCCAGGCCTTTAATTTTACAGCGAGCTTCAATTTAGAGACGTCAGTATTAAAGATAATCGTTTCAATAATTAACGCTCATAAACTCGACCACTCCTTTCACTCCCTTTTCCCATTCTTTCCCTTCTAATAAATTCTCCAAGATTCTTTTTAAAATTCTTCAACTATGAATGTACAAGACTTGCTTAGCCCTGACATTGTCCGATCGAATTCAACGAATATTGCGCAGTAAATCTTGACTTCTGCAAACGTCTAGAAATTTCGATGAAGGTAAAATAATTAAAATAATTCCCATTGAATCTGGAGTCATACCTACTTTGAAAATGGGACTCGACTCGCGAATCCAAGGGATCATAAAACGTAAAAGAAAGGTCGGCTTGCACGTTTCGGCGTAAATATAGTCTCGAGGTCGGACAAAGCGAGGCAAGATGGAAGGTCTGTGAAGGCAAAAAGGGGGAACGAGTCGGCAAACGGGAAAAGAAGAAACCGAGGCCCTTGGATTGACCCTTCGACTTTCTGTCGATTAAACATCCGACTATTTCGCAATATTTATCAATAATTTTAATTACGTACACAAATTCCGAACTTGGAGTTAAATAAACTACTATTCCCAGAATCTAATCCCAAATCAAGAAAAACGAGTACTTGTCTCTTATCTCGCGAATTCTAATGACGGATACGGATCTCAGACCAGCTGATTAGTACCGTCTGGTATTGATTTTCCAACGCGACCGCGCACACATACGAAACACGAGGAAAGAATGACGCACACGCGCAAAATTTGACACCCACGACCCGACCAAACTTGCACCCACATCTAATTTTCGAATCTTGGTTCAAATTTCAAATAGGGGTTCGAATTTCGGTTTCAAATTCAAATTTGAGATCAGTATCCGGTGCATTCTTATGCAGTCTTGGGAATCAGTTTGTCATTTACTTATATTGTATCCAGGTGATTTCTTCAACATTTAAATAGATTATCCACAAGAATCATCTTTTCTTCAAAATTGGTATTTAACTTTCCCAAAGAAAAAAAAATAAACTGTATTGAAAGCATTGTTCTGCAACGTCTTGCGAAGTAAATCATTGAAGAGATAACCTAAAATAGAATGAAAAAATTCCTACACTCAATAACACGCGAATTTTCTTGACTGGATGGAAAGGGAGGGGTGGGGAAGGGTTTCCGGGAAAAACGGGTTGGAGCTTGTGAAGGGTTCTCAAGGTCGGGAGAGGAACGGCCTGAGGTGGCTCGTCTCGGGCCCAGGAAAGGCGAGTCTTGTTTCAACTTGTTTCTATTTCTTGTAGAGCGTGTAGGGCAATTTCTGAATTTTACCTGCACAAACGAACGGCAAATCCTTGGAGTATGTCGCCTCAACATCATCAACGGTGATAGAGACGCTTTGAGCAAGGTGTGGGCACTCCATCTTTTTTTCCTATATGCTATTGGTCGATGGTCCCCGGATGGCCCTAGGGACCCACCGAGCGTTTTCTTTCTTTTCTTCTCAGCTTCTCTCAGTTTGTGTTAGCTGAATGTAGAATGCCGATTGTCTCGTGTCTCTCTTGTTGAAACAAGAAACAAGGTGTGTGGTGCCTCGCTCCTTATATGAGGGGATACAATGAGACGAAAGACACTGAGTACCCCAAGGTATCAGTCACATAGCAAGATTTACAATTGGGATAAAGTGGACACGATCGCGATGCTCACATTCAGCAACGATTGGCAAACAGGAACTGAATTGAACTATTAAACTGAGTGCTACGTTGGTGAGAATACTGAGACCAAACTGAGTCTGTGGCCTGAGCCAAAGGAGAGCAGCGGTTTAAAAACCACGGAGGGTCGATTTGGTCGCACCATGCGCGACGAGCCACACAAGCGTCAATGGATCTCTCAACTCAATGGCTAATTATTGCTTGCTTGTTGCAAGAAGCCAAGCAGCGGTCGAAGTAATGAGTCGACTCGTCTCACGAGCCTCGAGAGACGGCGCTGCCGCCACTGCTCGCTGGAAGAACACAAATGCCCACAAATGCCTTCCTTTTTGCACATGTTGGGTTGGGTGACTTTGAATGGTTGGGTTAGGTCGCGCAGCCTCCATGATACTTTCTGCGCGAGAGTCTGCGCAGAAGGGAAAATTCCAACTCACAAGGTTATGGTGGGGGTAAATAGCAGGAGCGTAACTAGAAGGGTTCCGTGCCAATTAGGGCATTTTGTTCTTTTTTCTTGAATTTTCTTGGTATTTTCTCTCAAGATTTCCATTTTTCGCAATGTTAGTATGAAATTTTCAATTTTACAGTATATGTACTCAAAATTTATTTTGAAATTTGACCAAATTTTACCGTGTAAGGTATCTTAATTTTGCGGTAATCTTTTTCAAGTAATTGTTTAAAATATTAACCAATGTAAAGAAAAAACGACCTTACTGGTATATGCACATCCTCTTTTAGATACTGCATAAAATTTCAGACACTTTCCCACCCCCAACTAACTAGATATTGATTTATAATTCCCCAAGTCATATATGGCGAAATATTTTATAATTTTACCAAACCTGTAACAAAAGTCTTATCGTACTGTCTCCTATCTTTTATCAAATTCAATTTGAGGTTTTTATTGCTATTGATGATATGAAGATAGCGAATGTTTTTTTTCTCCTTATCCTAGGTGATTCACGATTCTACGCCGTTTCATTATAGTTCTAGAACAAACAATGAAACAGTTTAGTTTAATGTATTACTAGAGAGTATTACAGATTATAAAATTATTCTATGAAAAGGTCTTCTGTTTCAAAAAACATTTTAAAATTGAAAAATGAGTATCTTTATATTTCCATTTTATTAAAAAGTTTTCTAGCTTTAAAAAATTTAATGCTTTTTAAGCATCCACAGATGACAGATTAAAATTCTTAAGCTTATTTTTTCTAATTACATTCCTAGATAAAAAAATAGTTTTAGAAATGTATTCGAAATTGCATAAACATTTCGCTTGTCAGTTTTTTTTCAGAATCTAGAAACAAACGAATTTAAAAATTAAAACAATGCTTCTTTCTGTATCGAATTTATGTCATTAAGAAACAAATCATTGTAGGTAAACTTTTAATTTTTAATTTTTCAAATCGACAAGAAATTTTGAATATGATTGAATGAACCAATTGAAGTTGAGAGTTTTTGTCTGTTCTGTTGCCTACAGTGCTCTCAAAGATGGCTTCCTGCGCGCGCAGCGCGTGTTGGCTTCTCACTGGAGAAATTTTGCCATTGGCTGTAATCTGGCGCGTGATTCAAAATCGAAATAAATCAATTCGATTTTGAATCGCGCGCCAAATTTTGACCAATGGCAACATTTCTCCAAACTGCGTGCGCAGGGTGCCAACTTTCAGGGCACTGGTTGCCTAGGTTGCCTACACTGTTTGACTGTTTCTCTACAATTCTGCTACAATCGCTACAATCAAACTCCTTTTCGCGGGAAATGATTCATGAAAATACCGCATAGAGTGGGCTTACGGCGTCTTTTTTTTTATTCTTTAGATTAACGAATATTGACGTTATTTTTTATCATTTTAACTATAAAATACATCTTTTATAAGAGTCTGACAATTATTTGTATGATTCTGGTTAAAATTTTGAAAGAGATGGGTTGACTTATATTACGAAAATAGTGTAAATCGACACTCAACATTTTTTTGAGGTTAAGAACATGGATTTTGACGATTTTCCGTCGACGCAAATTTGCGATCGAAACGAAGATTTTGAGCTGACACAAAATACTCAGAGTACTGGGAATGACAATAAAGATGAAAAAAAACAAGTAAGGATTTCTCATTTTTTTATATCTTCTGCATTTAAAGAGATCAATTTGAAATACTCAGTAAAAGTTGCATCATATTTTATATCTCTGTCCATTCGGCATTCCCGACATTCTTGTTTACATTTTTCGTTTAGTCGTTTTACTATTGAATGACCTTGATACAATTGTTTTGATTACAACAATGATCATCATTTTTCTCTTAGCTTTATGACCAAAATAATAAAATATGATTAGTTCAATTAAACAAAGTGCCTATATACATAATGATATTTTATGTACACCCACGATTTTATATTCTATTATCAATTAAATTTGATTTCAGGTTGGAGTTCTGATTGTAAATGATACAGAGTATCCAGTTTACACAGGTATTAATACTATAGGTCGTCATGCATCAAATGATATTGTTTTTAAAGATTCAGTAAGTATTTTAGTCTAAAAATGAATTTTAAGCAAAATTAAAAATATTGTTTTACACGAACGTGATTACACATTACAGACTGTTTCTAAACACCATGCGGAAATAGAAGGAAGGCGAAAAGTCTCCTTCATTTGTGACTTAAAATCTTGCAATAAGACAGTCCTCAATAAAGTAAGTTTTTCACTATTACCGCATTATACATTAATGAAGACAATTATTGAATAAGGTGAATTTATTTATTAAGCAATCTTGGATTAAATTAATTCATTAATTCTTTAAAATTCTCTTAGAAAGAAAATATAAATAATAAATACTAGAAATAACAATTTAAATTAATTTTAGGAGAAATTGCTGCCAAATCGACTCTTCGAATTATCCGATGGAGCTTCCTTGCGAATCGGTTCAATCATAGCTACTTACAGAAAACTGAGCAGTTTAAATGAGAGTCTTTTGAAAACTCCATCGATGTCAAGATGTAACGAGATCATTGCAAGTACGCCAGATTCTGTATTGGTAAGTTTAGATTATTTTTACACACCTTTTATAAAAGCATCACCTTTGATCTTTTTTTTACACATTAAATAACATCGAATAATTGAAAGTTAGGGCATTTTCCGGATTTTCTACGTATTACATAATATCATTCTGCCAATCTGATTTGTCTTATCTACTATTATCTCGCTCTTTATCGTCACTTTATTATCTGAAGGTTTTTGCACTCGAAAATAATTCTTATACCAAGAAAAGCTTTATTATCTCTATTGGTTTGAACTATTCGACAAAAATTTATTGTATCCTCTGAGATATCGAATCACAATCAGTCAAAGCAGAACCATGAGATGCTTTAAGTCACTTTAAGTATAACACTGCTTAAGAATCTATTCTGTATTCAATCAATTTATGCAGAACACCACCGATGACGATTCATCCGTAGTTTATGGAACTCAAAAAGACTCAGAGGCCTCATCCAAATTCCGTCGACCTTCCCTGCCACCTCAGCGACTCGAAGGCAATCAGAGAAATTTACATCTGGAGTTTGTTAACGACGATAGCTTGCTTAATTCAGAAAGTGGATCCACCAGTATTCACGAGCAGGAAACTCAGGCGTTTCTGCAACCTAAAAAGAACGACTCTTCAGGAATTCACGATCTAGAAACCCAGGAAATTTTACTTAAGAATCCAGAAACGTCCAATCAAAAGTGTTCTGAAAGTGCTGATAAAATTCTCAAAGCCGATACACAAGCTTTGATAGTGAACTCGAATCTACCATTTGAAAATTTAAATCAAGATTCCAAAGTCGACGACGAAGATATTTTCAACCGCTTGACTCAGAAAGCTACTTTAAATTCTGATGAAATTCACGAAGCAGCAACTCAGGCTTTTAACGCTAAAAGCCCTGTTTCTCACTCCAGAGTTCACGAAGAAGCAACACAGGCTTTTAAATTTAAAAGTCCCATTTCTCATTCTAAGAAATTAAATAAATATATTCCAAGGATTGAAGATTTGGAAACAGTGGAAGCAATTTCGGAGGGAGCTTCAGTTTCTACAGAGTTTGATAATATCCACGAAGAAGTCACGCAGGCTTTTGCGCTCGAAAGTCCGAAGACAAGAAAACCGGTGAAGTTCACAAATTTGAATAAGGACGATTCGATAATTGCAGATTCTGATACCGATGAAGAGGGTCTTTACGAGGAAGCAACTCAGAAAGTTTCCGCAAAACAAAAAATCGACGAAGAAGCAACACAGGCTTGTTCAGTTAAAAGTCCGATACAGACCGGAAATTTGGGAACAGCTTCAAGAACTGAAGATTCAGATACAGACGAAAAGGGAGTTTTTGAGGAAGCGACTCAGAAAGTTTCCACAAATCGAAAAATCGATGAAGAAGCAACACAGGCTTGTCCAGTTAAAAGTCCGATAAAGACTGGAAATTGGGGAACAGCTTCAAGAACTGAAGATTCAGATACAGACGAAAAGGGAGTTTTTGAGGGAGCGACTCAGAAAGTTTCCACAAATCAAAAAATCGATGAAGAAGAAACTCAGGCTTATCCAGTTAAAAGTCCGATAAAGACCGGAAATTCGGGAACAGCTTTAAAAATTGAAGATTCAGATACAGACGAAGAGGGAGTTTTTGAGGGAGCGACTCAGAAAGTTTCCACAAATAAAAAAATCGATGAAGAAGAAACACAGGTTTGTCCAGTTAAAAGTCCAATAAAGACCGGAAATTCGGGAACAACTTTAAAAATTGAAGATTCAGATACAGATGTAGAGGGAGTTTTTGAAGGAGAAACTCAGAAAGTTTCCACAAATCCAAAAATCGATGAAGAAGCAACACAGGCTTGTCCAGTTAAAAGTCCGATAAAGACCGGAAATTTGGGAACAGCTTCAAGAATTGAAGATTCAGATACAGACGAAGAGGGAGTTTTTGAGGGAGCGACTCAGAAATTTTCCACAAATCAAAAAATCGATGAAGAAGAAACACAGGCTTGTCCAGTTAAAAGTCCGATAAAGATCGGAAATTCGGGAACAGCTTTAAAAATTGAAGATTCAGATACAGATGTAGAGGGAGTTTTTGAAGGAGCAACTCAGAAAGTTTCCACAAATCCAAAAATCGATGAAGAAGCAACACAGGCTTGTCCAGTTAAAAGTCCGATAAAGACCGGAAATTCGGAAACATCTTCAAGAACTAAAGATTCAGATACAGACGAAGAGGGAGTTTTTGAGGGAGCGACTCAGAAAGTTTCCACAAATCCAAAAATCGATGAAGAAGCAACACAGGCTTGTCTAGTTAAAAGTCCGATAAAGACCGGAAATTTGGGAACAGCTTCAAGAATTGAAGATTCAAATACAGACGAAGAAGGAGTTTTTGAGGGAGCGACTCAGAAAGTTTCCACAAATCGAAAAATCGACGAAGAAGCAACACAGGCTTGTTCAGTTAAAAGTCCGCTAAATTTGGGAACAGCTTCAAGGATTGAAAATTTAGATACAGATAGAGACGGAAGTTTCGAGGGTCCTACTCAGAAATATATTGCGTTTTCATCTAAAAAAATCCACGAAGAAGCTACGCAGACTTTTGAGGTGAAAGTGAAAAGTCCTATTTTGAATTCTGAAGTTTTGAAAGCGGGTTCGAATGTCATTGATTCTGACACAGACGAAGAAGGACTTTTTGAAAAAGCAACACAGGTGGTGAGTCCGAATAAGTCTAGTTCTAAGTCGAATTTGAGTTCTAATAAAGCTACAATTTCGACCGAGGGTTTTTCGAATATTGTGAATGATTTCACAACTGAAGACGAAGAAATATTCAACAAGCCTACACAAAAATATTCAGAAAATTTTAAACAGATTGAAAATTTAAATATTTCTAAGTCTGTATCCAAACTTCCAATGTCTTCAAATGCCGAAGATTCCGACACTGGCGATGAGGGTGTTTTTCAAAAAGAAGAATCCAATACCAAAGGACTTAGTAGAAAGATATCCAAGACTCCAATTCAGAAAGTTCCTGAGTCCAAAAATTCTTTGACTGGTTCCAAAAATAATTCTAAAGTTTCCACAAAAGCCGGCTCAAAACTTATTTCAAAAGAAGATTCTGAGACTGACGACGAAGGGATTTTTGAAAAACAAAATAAAGAAAAGGAGCAATCAAAGACTCCAATCAAGAAAAAGAAAATAACGGAATCTAAAACTGCCAAAGATTCCGAAACTGGCGACGAGGGTCTTTTTCAAAAAGAAGAATCGAACATAAAGAAATATAAAGGAAAAAACCAATTGAAGACGGCAGGTCAGAAAGTTAAAATTAACAAAGCTAAAGATTCTAAACCTGAATCGGAAAATTCTAAGTTTGAGACTGGTGATGAGGATCTTCGTCAAGAACAAAATTCCAAATCCAAGAAGACTCTGAAAAGTAGGATGCAATCCAAGTCTTCCATTCATAATGAAAAGAAATCAAATAGCCCAACTCAAAAAGAGAAAATGTCTCCAAAGCCTTCGACAAGTAAGAAGAACGATTCTGAAACAGATGATGATCTTTTCGAACCAAAATCTTTCGTAGAACCTAATGCTCCCTCAGGTAAGAAAGAGAAGCATTCACAGGAAAATGAAATAGATCATGATGCTCCTACCCAACTTTTATCATTCCCTTCTCCTAAAAGAGAAAGTATCGGTTTAATAAATGCGAGTATTGAAGACATTGACTACGAAATAGCACCGACTCAACTTCTCGAAGATTTTAAAGCTTCAGAGATAAAAACTCCCGAAAATAGAACAAGTTCTGAGAGTAAAACTTTTGGTAATAAATCAGATTCAGAAAGTAAAACGAATTCCGGAAGAAAGATCAGCACAAGGTTGAATCCGAAAATGAATGACACCGTTGAAGAAAATCTGAACAAGATGTTTGAGGGTGAAGAGAACGAGATCAGCGAGCCTTCTCAAATGTTGACTCAGCAGCTTGAAAATATTTTAGAGCAAACCCAAGTGAACGAGGAACTGGTACAGGCACCCTCTACTTCTAGAACAAGAAACGCTCGAAGAAATGAAACCTCACCCGTGAAAACATCTCCTTCCTTGTCAGAAACAAGCTCACGGTCCAAGAACTTGCCCCAGGTTTGTAAATTTAATTTCAAAAGAAAACCTAAAGCATCTTCTGGTTTACAAGTTTCTATTTCACAAAAAGAAAAAACTTGTAAATCATCGGATGAAAGTGATGATGATTTTGTGCCTTTCTTAACGAAAAATTTAAGTATAAAAAACAATATAAATTTAAAAGACATTCCAAGTTTAAAAAGCGATTTAAAATTCTCTCCGAGGAGTCCGTCACCTTCTACTTCCTCGGAGTTGTCATTCAACGAAAATCTGAAGGCGAGTCCGAGTCTAGTGAAAAACTGGAAAAGTCGAAAATCTTTGCAATCAAGCAACCTTAAAAATAAAAAACTGAAAGGATTGAGTTCTATTGGCAGCTTGCGCATGTACGAGGAGGTAGAAAAGTTCGCAAGCTCGAAGAGTATCGAGGTGGATTCGGAAGATGATTCAGATTTTGAGGAACTTAAACGTATCGCGGATAGGGTTTTAAAATTGGAAAATGTTTACGTAGAAAATAAAAACGCATCAAAATTAAATGTTGCGAATATGAAGAAGGTTTCTCTTGAGAAGTTGAAAGTAGTTGAGAGTCCTTCTGTTTTTCAGGTTGATGCCGATAATTGTTCGCCGAGGATGTCGAAATTGAATATTATTCGAAGTAAGAAGGGAAAAGAAGTGGAAACGTCGACCCAGAAGAATTCCCCAAATAAGAAGAGTTCAAAAGTTGATAAGACTGAAGATAACTATCCTCTGAAGAAACGACGGTTGCAAATGAGTGAAGAACTAGGATCAGAAAAGACAAATACAGCAAAAGGAAAAGAGGATCTGGACTCTTCTTTTACCGGTTCTGCGATAGACGAATCTATGCAAAAACCGAAAAAAAGAGGAAGGCCTGCGAAAATTCAGAAGAAGAATGATCAACTTAAAGTTGATAGTTCGATGAATCGTAAAACGACTAAACGAATGGGTTCGAGATCCTCAAGTTCATTTGTTGAAGATTCTGCAGAAGTTCCAACAAAGACAACTAACAACTTGAAAGTACCTTCAAAAGCAAAGAAGATAAAGAAGGCAGAAACAGTTCCAACTGAAGTTGGAAATGAAAAAAATGAAGAGAAGGCTCCGAAGGCAAGAAGAGTTAACCGGAGACAAGTTAATAAGAATAAAGATATAATTAACAACAGCTCTTCGTCGAGTTCTTTGATGGAAAGTAGTTTGAATCAAACAAAAAATACAGCGAGTGAGAAATTGAAGAAACCCGAACCAAAGAAAACTTCAACTCGTGGAAGGAAGAGGAAGCAAGTTAGTGATACAGAGAGTATGATGGCGGATAATAACTCGACTGCCAGTTCTTCAATGGTTTCTTTGAATGAAACTTCTGGTAATGGAAATTCGTCGGTTGCTTCAACACCAACGAGAGCAAAGAGAAGTAGGAACACTTCCCCGCTTAAACACAACGTACTTTTTACTGGAGTCCCTGCAGATAAATACCAGGAAACTCTGAAAAAATTGGGTAAGATAATACTATTTTTTATATACTATTCTTTTCCTCACTTTCACAGAATATTTCAAAGTATAAATTTCAATTTGTCACTTCGTTTTGCTTTTATTCTTGCAGGTCTGACCGAAACTAAGCAGAATAGCAAATGTACAGTGTTAGTGACTGATAAAGTTAGGAGAACTTTAAAATTTCTTCTCGCAACATCTCAAGGAATTCCAATTGTATCTGTCAATTGGCTTATGGATAGCGAAAAGAAAAACAGCCTTCAAGATTTAGAAAAATATATTGTAAAAGATCCAGTCGCAGAAGCCAAATATGGCTTTAATTTACGCGACAGTCTTAAAAAAGCGAGAGATAAAAAGATGCTAAAAGGGTTCACTGTAGTCCTTACACCAAATATAAGCGCACCTTCTTCATCAGAACTTAAAGGTAAGAGTCTTGAATTAATCCTCTTTTTAACCTTTCCCCATTTTTAATTGTTTTTATTTTTTATATTTTGTATTGTTTATTTGCTTCGTTGTTTTTACAGAATTGGTGCTAGCAAGCGGAGGAAAGGCAGTTTTGCGCCCTCCAGCAAAGTGGTCAGAGAATACTCTACTAGTATCTGATGAAAATGATTTAAACAATGCCAAAAAATTTATGGAGAAAGCTCCAAAAGCTGTAACTTTACATTCCACTGAAATTGTGTTAACTGGAATACTCAAGCAAGCAGTTGATTTGAAGAGTTATCTACTGAAGATCGCATAAAATATTGTACAAATTTGAGCCACAAGATGTACATAACTATTATTTAACTTTTATAACAAAACTGTTTTTTTTTTTGAAGCTTAAAATAAAATTTTGCTATGATCTTATGCGGTTTATTTTTTGGTTTTATTTTTCAAACATTTCTTTCAAACGTTTTCTTTTTTTAGAGACAGAAATTAAAATTAATGTAACTCTTAATATTTTGCTCTATTCAGTTAAATTAGTAGCTTCTAACAATTCAATCGAGATTTCTTAAACTGTTTTTTTTTTTTTTTTTTTTTTTGGAATCTCGTGTCAAAGTTCACAATTTCATGAAATCAAGTATCAACACCCGAATCTACGTCAAGGCCGGTGACAACAAGGGTGCGGTACTGCGGTGAAGAGTGAAGAGTAAAGAGGAGATGGAAGGGCAACATCTGGCTTCTGGAACGTAAGGAATTTTTCTCTCACTCATATCTCATACCACATGGTGGGAAGCATCCGTCGCGTAAACTAACTCGAAAAGTAAACTCTGAATCCAGCAGACTCGTTATTTTCATCTATAGGAAGTTACACCGGACGTGTTGATATCAAGTTTTAAGTTTATAAGTATTATCTCACTCTGCTATACAAGATAATAAAGTGAAAATAGCTTTAAAATATTAATAAAAAGTCAAAGGTGAGGAACATAAACTTTTTAGCTTAAGTTTTTTAATTTTGGAATTAAAATTTTGTATTGATGATTAATCTGTTAAATTTTTGAATTTTAGAAATGGGATTTAATCCAATGAAGTGGAAATCAAAAACCCTGGCCTATGGCTTTCTTAGTGCTTTGGTAATTTATATCTTCTTTGTTTATAAGAAGAGACACATTGTGTCTTTTGAATTTAAAATTAAGAATTCAACACCCGAATCGATTTGGGAATTTGTTGCAGACTTTAGCAATATGAAAAAATTAAATCCAACTATGTGAGTATCAAAAGCTAATTTCCTAAAATTTAAGATTTAATAAGATTCTATTTTTCATATTCTGTTAGGAAAATAGCAAAACGTAAAGTGGAGAAATTTATGACATAATTTTATTATTTTTTATGATCCAGAGAGGATTGGAATATAATATCAGAAAGTGGAAATTACGATCACTGGAAATATTCAGTTCAATACACGGAACGATTAAGTCACATTCCAATTGTAAAAAATACGGCACTCGCTCATTTTGCAATAAAACCCGAAGGAAAAGGATTTTCCATAAACTCGGAACATCGAACCTGTTTTTTTTTAAACATCGTTTGCGGTAAGGTTCTTCCATTCCTGTTTCTTTTATTTATTTTTTTCTTACTCTTCATTTTTCCATTTTCTGAGATTTAAAATTTAAAATACTTTTGTCGACTAGTCTTTGACTAAATCCACGATAATGAATTCTAATTTACTTTTATTTATTTTCAGTCGACTCTGTTTCGCAATTTAAATTTCATGCAATTGGAGACGATACCAAGTGTCTAGAAGATGTTCAGTACGAATGTCCTTTGTTATTTTCTTATCTTTGTTATAAAGAAGTTATGTACCAACGGGAAGAAATTAAGAAAAACTTAATTGCAAGTTTCTAGGACGAATATTAGATCTGGGTAATCAATTGAAATTAAATTACTAAATACAATTCTAAATAAAATGTCGACTATATGATACAGTTTCTATTTAAAGTTTAAAATTATTTTGAAATTCTGAAGGTAAAAATGTTTAAAACCGATAAATATAAATTAATAAACGATCGATTTCCTAGAACAATATTTATTAGATTCCAAGCATAAAAAACTTTAAACAAATAACACTTCATAAATGTGAATAATTGATACAAAATAACATTTCTCTTAAGCCAAACGTGTGTAATAGGAAAAAGTCTTATTTAGAGATTATTATCTTTGTTTATAGAAAATACTTTCCTAAATTTTTTAATTGCACGTCCTTATTGATAAATTGCTCTGAGTATTTTAGCAGAAAAGGGCGGAATTCGAACCATTTTAATTTTTCCAGATGCATGAGATAGGAACGCTTTAAAAAAATACATCTAAGTTCTAGAATTCAGAATCTATTAGCTAGTTTCAGTCCACTCGCCGGTTTCTCGAAGCGTCTTGTCCGTTAATCTTTCAATCTCTGTGATTAGATGTTCAGTTTCCAAGTCAACACAAACTACATCAGCTTCGACAGGATCCCATTCTAAACTATCTGGACTCGATACTCTGGACCAGGCCGATGCAGTCAGACTGGAGTGGCGAGAATTTTCGGCAGTACGAGTTGAGGAATTTTGAGATTTTTCGGCTTGGTTTAAGCCCAGGGTACAGAGAGGGATTCCTAAAAAAAAATGATTTAACTTTTAAATATCTAAAATATCTATCTAGAGGAATTTTTACATTTTTTATTTGATCTAATGTTGACTAAATTCAGCAAAATTTATAATTAAAATTTGAAATAATTATTAACCTTCGTGTTCCCATTCGAGATCCAATGAAGAAGCAGGAGTAGAAGAAATGCATCCTTGTTCTTTTATTAATCTCCGTGGATCCAGATTTCGAACCGAAGAATCCGAATCATAACTATTAGATTCGTAATAATAAAAGTATGTAATTAGATTTTAAATAAATCCAACAAAATTTTGCCACAAATATTATAAAAAATATAATAAAAGCACCAAAATACAGATAGGTATGAATGTAAAGTTCAGAATATTCTGCTGATTAATAATTTGATTTACCTAGTAGAAGCTGTGTTTTTAGAATGCAATAACATATATTTATTACAATTTCCAGGCCAGTCATTATCCTCAATTAATTCCAAAGTTGATCCCCTTCTTCTTTTCTGCAAATTTGTGTAAAAATGAGATTCTTAAAAAGGTATAAAAGTTTTACAATAAAATTTCGATAAGTAAAAATGTTATTTTATTAGATATTTAATTTTAATTTTCTTTTGAAGCTGTAAATATATTTGATAGTCGTTCACTTTACCTTGAAACGTTTCATAATAAGAAAAGACAAAAGTCTATCCAGAAAGCATAATTAAAAGAAAGAATTGTTAGTCATATGATACATTTTTTTCCTTATAGATTCACAAATAATACTTATATCACTCTGACAAATTTATAATATTTTATTCGTAAATTTATCAAATTCGACGTTTACCGTTTTGAATTAAGTTGCTCTCGTTGGTCTTCGTCAGAATCCTGGCCAAACTGAAATATTTAAACAAAATACTTAATATCAATTTTAATTTTCCTAATTTCAACTTAAAAATTTACTTTTCTTTATTTAAAATTACCTCAACTTGTTCGTCCTCTTCGGAAGAAATTCTTGTATGGCTGCGATAAAACCTAAACATAAAAAAAAAGATATGGTAAGATTGTTGGCACCCCTCTCTAATTTGTTTAAAACAATAGAAGGGGATG
>CAJFCP010000098.1:1893157-1927295 GCA_904066005.1 Synergus itoensis
TTGTGCTCTTACAAGAACTTGTGTTAATAAACTCCATTTCAACACAAAATGTCTGGATTTGACGACGACAATCCCTTCGGGATAATAATAAAGAGGAGATAATATTTACTTACAAACTTTCTTTCGCATTTAATTGATTAAAAAAACTCTTCGCAACACTTATCTGTAAATGATATAGCGTTTGAAATCTGAAATATTCATTTGAGAGGTGGGCAATGGGCATTTTATCTATTTTTACATGTATTATATTATAAAAATTAAATTCATTATCATAATTTTAAATTTCGACTATAAAAAACTCTGTTTATGGTTTTGCGCAAAAACGCCCGGATCCATGGGACGCCTCACACCACCCTCACACTTGTCACAGAGTCAGTAGTCACAGTCACAGTCAGTGAGATGAGACAGGTCAGTCAGGACGTGTCAGTTGCAGAAGTTGTTACCGTTGTTACCTTGAATATGGAACTTGGAATATTGAACTTATTAAAGAATTAAACCTTTCAAAACTATATATATATATATATATATATATATATATATATATATATATATATTATCATCGTATGCATGTACTTCGTTAACTTCATACCGCGGTAATGAGTTTGCGAGATTTTTTTATTAATAAGTAATGTAATTATATGTAATTCATATCAAATAACATTCTTCTTAGAGTAAAATTATTAAATTTATAGCATAATTTATTTTAAGAAAAAAATGCTCCAGTTATATATATATATACATATATATATTCTCTATATATATAAAATGAAAGCGTATACGCTCTTTGAGGTTAGTTTCTTTAGAAATTTTCTGTATTTTAGTTTTTTTGATAGTTTAGATTAGTGTTTTAAAAAACTGGCAATTTCTTTTTGTTCATACTGTTTTAGGAAATGCATAATTTTTCTTATAGTTATACAATTTTGGATGAAACAACAAATATCATAATACCTAAAATATATATATGTATATAATTATATAGCAGTGTTTTATATCTGCATTTGCAATTTTTACTCACGAACTATTTTTTATTTATTCTTTCAAAGTGTGGGTGTCAGATTTTATAACAAAAAGTTAACCACCAAATGGGAAGAGTTCAATATCAGTTACAATGAGTAATTGGTACGAAAAAGATTTTGTTCTGGGACAATTATCTGGCGTCAATACTGGAAATACTTCATCTGTAATTGAAATTGATCCTTTAGTAGCTCAAGGATTCAGTCCAATCGATAAATTGAATGATGACTGTCTACGACTTATCTTCCATTATCTTCCAATTTTCGACAAAGTCAGGATTGAATCAGGTAGGATTGATTACCTGATAAAAAGAATTTCAAATATTATTAAGATTTTAGTTCAAAAAGAAAAAGCAATTCTTAGCAAATTCTTGTATATGTAGTGGATATTAGGAAAATGAAAAAGAAAGGTAGAGCTGAAAAACCTGTTCGCAAATAAATTTTCTTTTCTAAATGCAGGTACATATATACGAATTGTAAATATTGTAATATATGCAAGTGTAAGTTAGTATAAGTTCAGGGCAATGACCTCTATCTGAGCGCATTAGAAACTTCCTTTGTGATAAATTGGAAAAGCCAAAGTGAATGCAAAATCTTATATTATATGTTTAAAAAAAATGTTGACTTAAATAAATGCAAGGAAAAAATGCAATATTTATAAAAACTACTAGTATACAAATTCAGTTCCATAATTGCGAGTATTGCACTTTGAGGATCAGGAAAATTTGTATTTATAATATGGAGAATTGTAAAAAAATTATCATGAACTAGTAAACTTCTCTAAAGATAACAATTACTGTTTAGAATACAATATTTAATTTTATATTCGGTTTTAGTTTGTAGAAGATGGAGAATACTCAGTAAAGAATCTTGGTACACTTTTAAAAGGCTAGATTTATCTCCCCAAACTTGGGGCTGGACAGATAGAAGCAAGGCAAGAAGTATAGATAATTACGTTTTTGAGAAACTTTTTAAACGTTGTGGACAATATCTAAAAATCATAGATCTCTCCATGCGAAACTATCCTTCTCACAGAACAGGATTATTCCAGAATTTAAATCTGGAAACAATAGAGTTGATATGCCAGTCATGTCCAAACATGCAGGCTCTAAATCTTACAGATGTGGAAATTGATCAAATGAGGTCTCGCAGAATGATGAACCGAAAAAGGAGGTATATGTTCTTACGTGCTTGCGAACAGAGAAGAAGATGTGAACATGCCTCTTTGCCTGAATGTGCGAGAGAACTTTGTTTGTGCGAGCTTGCAGATGTTAGGGATTATGAACATCCAATCGGCTCTGCATTATTATCGGAAGAAGAAGTTCACGAGATGATGGAATCTTTAACATCTCGTTGCCATAATTTAACAAAATTTGGAATGGGTATGCGGTGTTTGGGATATTCTGCTGATGATTTATTTAAATTATTTGACAAAATGAGAAACGTGAAACACCTCAGACTTACAACGGTTCAAGGAATTTGTCTGACGCATTTATCGTTTGACACGATTGAAGAATTGTTTTTGGGAGCTTGTAATGGAATTTATCCTGATCACCTTTGCAATGTAAGTATATTTAACCCTTTCAAACGTAAAAAAATAAACTCAAATTCTGTGAAAAAATCTACCAAATAATTCCAATATTATAAAATTAATCTTCCAACAGGTTCTCGAAAAATTCAAAAAATTGAGCACGTTTGTTTTGGACACCTGTCGCTACATTGACGATTTAGGAATGCGAAAATTATTATCTCAAGTTGATACCTTAAAAAATTTAGGATTAATCGGAGGTTCCCATTCACTCTCGGCAAGAGGAATTAAGTACATTCCACAGTTTATTAACTTGGAGAAACTAAATGTCAAAGGCAACAATTTGGTTGATGACGAATTTCTCGAAGCATTGGCTGTGAAATGTGAACAGCTTATTTACTTGAACATTTCCTGTAAGTGATAAAACTTGATTTTATTTAAACAACAATTTTAGTATATTAAAGCAGAATGTAATCTTATAAAAATTCTCTTTTTTAGGCTGTGAGAAAGTTACCAATAACGGAGTCTTAAGTATTTCAACCCTGCCGAATCTTGAACATCTAATAATAGCACAACTGACTTATGTGAGCGACAGATTTTTAGGCAGAATTCACAATTTACGAGTCTTAGATTGCCAAAATTGTCCACAAATGAGTGACGAGGGTCTCTGTATTTTAGTTGAACGATCTTCCGAACTCAGAATTTTAATTCTTGAAGGTTGCAAACACATCACAGAAAAACTCCTAGACGTTGCAGTCGAAGCAATCGAGACTCGTTCAAACAACATCGTCCTAAATATCAGCATAAACAGCAATGCTAGCTTCGATGTTTCAAAATTTAATCAAGCATCACCCTTATTACGCGTTGTGAGCAAAATCACGCGCCAAGAGTCCCGAAGAATGGATTTTAAAGAGGAGTACTTCCCTGTCGAGGAAGACAATTTCGTCATTTCCGAATTCTGTAATCTTCAGAAATTCGTATCCTTATAAAAAATAGAATACAAATTTAAATAGTATTCTGAAAAAAGGGAATTAAAATCGAAAGTGTCGATTTGAAAAAAAAAAACGGTTTATTGTATATATTCTCCGGGGCGAATTTCTCTCCATAATTTAATTGTATTTTATAGTAACAATTGATTTTTTTATCGTGGGTTTCCAACCCCATTGATGCTTCCAAACGAGAGTACATTTTATGTGGTGCTTCTCAGGAGGAGAGTCTGTTGTTGTCCCTTCAATGCGAGACAAAAGCTGGCACTCATCTCAGTAAAGCGATTGTGTTCAACCGTGGCTCTTGCTTGAAGTTTTCCACTTCGTGTGAAAAGCTTCGATGTGCTCCAGATTAACACCTGAAACAAAATTGTATGTAATTGTACATATATATTTTTTGTTTATATATTTTTTTCAAAATTATGAATGTTAAAACTTCCTATGTTTTAAATTAGTTTATATGCTCGTAAATTTAATTTTGCGGACCTGCACTTTTCGCTAATCCTTCGGGACTGACAGTGAGTGCCTTTTGGTCTTCGGCGCTGCATCCAGTTAGTAAAGTGACTACTGGAATTTCAGAGTCACTAGTCAATCCGACTTTGGATTGTTGAGTGAGATAATGACAGCACTCGATGATTTGGAAGTAAAGCCAAGCCTCTTTATCTTTCGGCCTCGGACCTTTTATTAGAGGAAGTGGTAATCGCTCATGAGGTCTCTGTGCCCTGAGAAATCGAGATCCACGTCTTAGTTGTCCTTCCAACCATCTCGTAGCTTCTCTCGCCTGACTGCTCGTTCGCTTCACTTCGTCTAGAGCAGAAACCACTAAAAGCACAATATATTACAAATTATTATTCATTTTATTCAACAGTTTTTAAATCTTTGACTGGATAGTATTATTAAGTTAGTTTGTTTTCTATCTTTGGTACGACTGAAAATTATTCAAGTAATAAATATAAAAATAGCTATTATATTATTGTAATTGATTTATAATAATTGTATAATGGGTTGAAAACATGATTTAGTTTCAGGGCCGGCGGAAGACGTGGGTATGGTGGGTAGTACTACCCACCTTAAAAATCTTAGGGTGGGTAAAATTTTACTGAAATAAAATTTCAGTAAAAAATCCGAAAAATTTACTGTTGTTTTAAATTTTTATATTCGATTTTCATAATATGCGCGCGAACGTTCTAATACACTTGATTTATTTTAAAAAATTATGAAACACACGCCCCCTCCCCTTAATCCCAGTTGATCACTACCCACGCTGAAAAAATACGTTCCGCCGGCCCTGTTTAGTTTTGTAGTGGTTCCAATAATGTATATAATGGCTCATATTCGAATAAATAAAGAATGTAGAACGTCCTCACTTGTTTTTATGTTACTGATTATGCGGCTAAACCAACTTTAATTCATAGAATTCGAATAAGCTACTCACCAACCGCAGGGATGACGATGATGAACTTTTTCGCATAAACGAGTCGCTTCAATGCCGCTGTATGTTTCGCCAAAGCCTCGTGATCAGGAACCAAATAGGGGGACATTAGTCGAGATCTCAATCTGGTTTCCAGAGCTCTAACTTCTGCTTTCAACCACAATCTTCCCATATGTCTCATCAACTTGCCTCTTGGGTGATCTACCTCCGCCTTCTTTCCCTCTTTTTCTCTACTCATTGAAATGAAATTATCTGAATCTTTCATAATAAAAATCTTTTTCTCATCATCATACGATAATCTTAAGTCTTCTATCGAACTTAAATATCTTCCAAACTGTACCAATTTCAAGCTTCTCAATAGAGTGCGTTCTTTCCTACTGATTTTAAATCTTCTCAATATTTTCCAATCTAAATCCTTGTGAGCATTTTCCAAATATTTCAAGCCTCTCAAATTCACATCTTCAGGTAGCGGAACTTTCGTTATTGCCTGTTCCAAATTTTCTATCTTCGATAAAAAATCTGAGTGTTCTTCTTGCTTTTTTGAGAGAAGGTTTGCATCCATGTTTATTAAATTGAGCAAAGTAGTTATGCGCTTCATCAAAGTTCTTGAACCCTTCGCGCATGATTTTATGATTTCTGGGTTGCATTTCAACCAGTCGCAGCATAATTTTACCGAAGCGAGAATCCCTTCAGAGGTAAGGACGTCTAGAATGAGATTTTGGTCCAGACTTTGTTTCCTTAATTGAGCGACGTAGGGTATCGTGTTTGTTGATCCACTACTTTCATCGTAAGCACTACTGGAATCCACAATCGGTGTCAGAGTTATGGCACTACCAGAATTTGTAATTGAACTTTTATTGTTCGATTTTGGTTCGGCTTGATCTTCACTAACGTTCTTTCCGTTTTCTAATTTATCTGCATCGAGAGAAGTGTTTTTTTGATTCAGAAGATCATGACCGTTGACTTGATTGTCAGTCGTGTTCTCAGATTTAAGAACATCTTTAGTTCCTTCCTCATCAGACAAATCATCAGACAAAGCTTCATCCGACAGCGGATTCTCCCCACTCAAAGCATCTTCTTCAGTCTCAGAAATATCTGAATTCAATTCATCACTAGAAGAAAGAACAGTATTTCCATCTGCGTCACTATTATCCGAATCAGAACTATTTCTTCGCTTCCTTCGACGCAGCTTAGTCAAAAGACTCTTTGACTTAGCTTTTGGCTTTTTGACTCCATTCGTGTGATTACCATTCGTTTCTCTATTTATTTTTTCACTTAAACCTAATGACTCGTGTGCGTTAAAAGACTCATCCTTTGCGTTAATTTCGTTTTCCTCTTCTTTAATCAACTCGCCTTCGAATTCTGCTAACTGTAAATTCAAGTCTACATGCTTTCCATTAGCAAGCGAAATATCTATCAAAGATTCCTGAATTCTCAAGATCGTTGAGTGAACTAGTTGAGATAACACAGCCAAGGTAAAGGCAATAACTCCCTGAACATCGCAGGAGTCTTTGTTGCGTAACTTTGATATGGTCATGAGGCAAATTGCCATGATCTTAAAAATCATATCATCACTTAAATAAATAGCATCTTCTATTTTACAAGACTGAAGATAAGCTTCTATATCGCACTCGTCTACGCGAGGATTTTTGTTGCTCGGAAAAGATCGTTGGAAAGTCAAGCAGGTTTCAATCATGTTTAGTAATGTCTGAAAATGAAAATAATCATTTTTAAAAAATTGATATTATTTAACATTGTAATTATTTATCAAATTGAATGTTAAATTTTATATCTATTTTAGTTTTAGTTTACCTGGCACTCCTCATTTATCCGATCAGGATTGGTGTCTTCGCTTTCCCAGAGTTGAAGTAGGGAAAGTAATTTTGCGATACACTCTTGAGTTGGGCATTTCTCTTTGCCACTGAAGGAATGCAGAGTTATTGTTCTTCTCAAATTTCCCTCAGCTCCATCGAATGGTTCCGTGCAAAGAATACTGAAAATATTGGTGTAACATATTATTGAAAATAAAAAATTAAATAATGAGATAATGAAGTTAAAAGTTACCATCTCATGTAGTGGTAGACACCATCCAATCCAAAGTTCTTATTTCCAGCCATCGTTCCTAATTGATTGTGAGGCATTCCGATGTTTGGATCAATCGCTACTGCCATTTTGTAATATCTGGTTGCGATCATTGGGTCCCAATTCGGTTCTAAATCTAATCTATATCTAGCCAAATCACCCAGGCATATCAAACTTCGATGTATAAAACGTATTGCGCACTGTCTCGCTTCTTCAGTTTGGAGTTTAGGCGGTGTACTTTTGCTTTTAATCTGTAATAAAAAGAGATATCATTGGCATTTTTAATAACATAAAAAACATCTTGATGTAAACTTAACTCACATTAACTGACGTGTTTTCATTGTGCGGATAGGCAAAATCGATCACCCCAATGAGGTCCAAGTTACATTCGAGTTGCAAACGTAGAATTAAGTGATGGTAAAATCCGATGCCCACTGCCAAATGCGCCGATAGTAGGGCTTTTTCTACCTCGCTCCAAACATTGCCCTTCAGAAAGAAACATTTTTAATATTATTATGAATAAATGTCTAATATCGGTAATAAATCATCCTTTAATAACTTGCAGCTAGAGATTTTCTAATAATATTTTAACCTTTCAAAAATCTCAAAATACCTTTCGTATTTTTTTTGCCATAGAGACAACATCGTAGAAGCCTCTTCTCCAAAGTAATTCCTCTGTTTTTCGAACATGACTGATGGGATCTTTAAAGATCAGTCTCTCACAATAGTCACGTAATTTCGTACGCAGAGCTTCTCCAGTTGGTGTAAAGATGTCCGATACTGTCAAAGCATGGCTTTTTTGTTCGTCTAGTTTCTTTGCAATGTCAGTTACTCCTCTATAATCAAATTAAAGAACAATTTTTCTTTTGTTTTGTCACATAATCTATACCTGTCTATATGGTCTATATACACGCAGTATCTTCATAGGTTATGTTCCCCTTCCGAACATAAAAATCTAATTTCAACTAACTTTAATTAAAGATATAAAGAGAGTATATAATCACCATAAATTAAAGAAAAAGAATAATTTACCTGTACAGACGCCTAGTTATTTCGAGACCATCAGTCGCCCTGACATCCGAGTTGTAAGTTCTCCTCATTTTGATGAACTCACGATTCTCTGGAACCAGCTTTTTGACTCTTCATTATCTCATTATTTAAATATTCATCTTCCCGCAGTCTCCCAACACACACACCTTCTATCCACGTGAAAATTCGACATTCGTCCTGTCCTCTTTTCAGAAAAGAACCCTCCCAGCAAAAACCAAAACTGCCAAAAATCTATCCCACGTCGCACACGTTTTTCTTTATTTTTTTCTTTATCCCTTCTACTCACTGGGCTCATATCACGCCTGAATCTCTTCCCAACTTTCTCTTGTCTTACAAATTTTACGTACGATTTTCCTGATATTTCAAACACCTTTTTCTGCAAAATTTTTCACTGCTTTTCTTCCTCACGTTCTTCTTCGAAAGAATGTTTTTTAGGTTAGAAACTGCGTGACAGCAGTGCTCTCAATCTCTCAAAGTTGGCTCCCTGCGCACGCAGCACACGACGTCTCGCTGGAGAAATGTTGCTATTGGTCAAAATTTGGCGCGCGATTCAAAATCAAATTGATTTAATTCGATTTTGAATCGCGCGCCAGATTACAGCCAATGGCAGAATTTCTCCAATGAGAAAGCCAACAGGCGCTGCGCGCGCAGGGAGCCAACTTTGAGAGCAATGGCGTCAGTGCGATCAGGGCCGTGCGCAAGGGGTTCAACCCCCCCCCCCATAGACAAATTAAAATTAAAAATAAGATTTTATTTTACATCTTTTACATCAAAGATATATGTAAAAATTACAATTGCAATTGCGCTTGTGTAAACTTAATATCTTTGGTAACCTTGGTGACATTTGATAAGAAACATAACCTACAATGTGAATGCGCATCTGTCATTACAAGATACAAGTTGTGTTGAGACCTGCGGGTCGATACGAGAAACTTGAATTGCTAAAATAAGTTATATTAATTTATATTTAATAGATGGTAATTAATTTTGAATGGAGTATTGTAATTATGCTTTATGTAAGTTTATAAAATAAATGATTTCGTTATGGATTTGTGAGTGTTGAAAAAAAAATGTTTGAAGGATTGTTTGTGTATGGAATGCTTTCGTGACAGCTTTTTGTGAACTTTTCGTTGTTGTTTAAAAAAATGGCAACTGCTCAAGGAACCCCAGAATCTGATACAGGAAGTTTCGAGTGTTTTCAAAATTACGCAGCACCGGAAATTTTTATACAAGGACTTGCTGGAATTGTTGATCAGCAGGATGTCGAATCCATGATTCGTGCTCAAAAACAAATGTAAGATTTTTAATACATATTACTATTTTCTTTCAGCATATCATACATGTTGTAGAATGGATTCCGAATTAAATTGAGATGAATATTAATGTAGCAAACTTGACTTTCATCACCTTATGACTGACTATAAATTTCATTTTTAATTTAAAGACTCTAAATTTAATTTTCAGGTTGCAACGCTTTGAGAAAACGAACGAAATGCTGACCAACTGTAATCAATTATCAGTCAACAGGCTTAAAACTGCTGGCACAGAATTCAAAAAGCACACAGCCCTTCTAGTCGAAATGAAGAAAGACTTGGATTACATATTCAAAAAGATACGATTGATTAAAAACAGATTGAATCAACAATATCCTCAAGCTTTTAATGGTAATTTGAAATATTTAAACAAATTTAGAGTTTTTTAAATATATAGTAAACCGTAAAACTCAGTTTGACGATTACTAATGTTTACTATTATTATTGATATTATTTAGAGGCTGTCAGAAGTAGTTTAGCGGAGGAAGTAATTGTCGAGGACATGGATTGTGGACCGAAACCTTTAGAACCGGAAGTTGTGCCTCTACCTACCCCAGCATCCAATTCAGTCACAGGAGATCCGGATTCAGATGGTAACCCAAAGACTCTCAAATAATCATATCGTTTGTCAACACTTTAATGTTCTTGCCTTCGTCACACAAAAATTTTTCCCCAATTAATGTAAATAATTGCTCAGTATTTTTGGAATTGTATTTGTATAATTTTTAAATTATCACTCCTTTATCATATTGAAGTTGAATATTTCTTAAAGATTCATTTGTCATTTCAAAGGAGGAATAAACTCAAACCTTAGGGAAAATCTTCTGGAATTGTGATAGTGATAGTAACACTACTTTTTAAATAGAGTTCCTTTCAAATGTTACAACTTAACTTTAATCATGAATCTTTATTGGTATATATTTACTAATAAGATTATGCTGTTATGACTTGATTGTTATAACAAAAATTACAATTCAAGTATACAAAGTTCATAATTAATAAAAATGCATAATGATAAATTGTTGAAGACTATGAAGATGTGTAAAATGTTCCAAGTAATTCACAGTGTTCCGATTACTATAGACTAGAAAATTAGGATATTAACGGCTTGTTCGACAATTTTTTTAGGGCCAACGTCGATTATAGTTTTGAAATGTACATATTCAGAACTAAATATAAATATTTTATTTTCGTTTTCTACGAACAGCCTCCTTCATTTCCTATTTCCAAGAGTATGAGTGAAAAATGTGTGAGAATATCCTGCGATTTCGCAGGTTAATAACGAAGATTCAATTATTGTTGATGTGCAGTTCCAGTCGAGGAGTTTCAGTTTGCTAAGCTACGCAAAAGGGGGATTAAGAGCAACGACAGTTCGTCGACGGATAGCAACAACGATAATGCTGACACGTCCTCCTGCACCTCCGACACCGGTTAATCGGGCTATGGAATCTTCCAGAAAAACAATTATCTCAATGTTTGTGGCCTAAGAGTTCTGGCGAGCTTTCATTTTTTGTAAATCACTCTTGTGAGCCAACCTTTGTGAACGAAACGATATTAAGAATAAAACTTCTACATATTTGTACAATAACGAATTTTTAAGAGCACGCTTCTATTTTCACCATTTTGATAATTTTAAGATATTTTCTTTCAAATATACTCTTTTTCGAAATAGACGTATGGCTACAGAGCGAAAAAAAGTTTTTCTTTTAAGGGCATGTGGAGCAGTGGCTTTAATTATATATTAGTTTAGTTATGTTCTATCTATTTACTCATAAAATAATAAGTAAAAAAAATTTCACACCAGACAGACGTTGTTTAATCATTTCTTTATGGTTATAACTTGGATCCAAGACCCTTTAGTAATTTTAAATTATTAAATTGGTAGGGATTAGTAAAGTGGTTTCTAAATCAGTTTTTTAAAATTCTTTTTCCCCCCATCAAATTCCAACATTCGGATGACTTGTCTGAGTGGGACAAAGAGTTTCTTACGGTAAATTTTTTACATATTTAAAAATTTTAATTAATGATTCTATGATAAATCTTAAATATAGCTAGTAATAATCATAAGTAAAAACATAAAAATAATTTATGGTTTTTATTCTTGTTTTCCAGGGTGATCGAGATACTCTGTTCGCTATTATGCGCGGATCCAATTATTTGGGAATGACCGGATTATTAGATATTAGATAACTATAATTATTTAAGATGTATAATGTATTATAGAATAACTAATAATAAATAAACCTTTCTATAAAATAACAAATCTCGCATTTTTAATTTTTTTAAATAAGAATGAATTGCGTTATATGATTTGACCGAAACTATATAAATTGCGTTTAAAATTTCACTCAACAGCTGTATTTTCTTTACCTTATTTTTCTCTCAAACGTTTATTAATAAATTATGTTACAGATCTGCTTTGTTTTCACATGTGAAGTCGCAAAGTCAGAAACCAGCTGCGTCTCAGCTGTTTTCTATTTGTACCATCCTTCTTCTGCCTACTTTTTTTCTACAAGTCTTAAAAAAGGACTACCTCGAGTTAATAAGTAAAAATAATAAATTAATATAGATATTAGGTTGGGAGAATTGGGACTTATTCTAAGTAACATCACCAACAATTTTAATTGTAACTACCTGAGGATTACAAAGATTTTTCTTAAGGGCGTTGGACCCAAGTGTTAAGCTCAAAATTCCATTCTCCATTTTACTCAACGAAAATTATAGATAAATACTTTTTCGCTCTGTAGCACTAATCCTTTTTCAAATATAAAACTGCGTACAGAGCAAAAAAATATTTAGTTTCGATACTTTTTGCATAAAACGAAGAATTCAAAATCTGCCTTCAAAATTCAATATTTTCATTTTACTTAAAAAATATTTGAATTCCAAATTTTCTCGCTCTGTGCGCATAATTCTAGTTAAAAATTAATTAATTCTACAGAGGGAAAAAATTCTAAATTTAATATTTGTTGAGTAAAATGAGGAAATCGAGTTCTTAGATTGGAACTTGACTCCAACACCCTTAATTGATTCCTATTTTCCCTCTTCAGATTATCTGCCTTTTTTCATTTTTATTGTGAGATAGAATTAAAAATATTTATTTTCAGTGCAGCAAGAATCTAAAATGCAGGATTGAAAGTCTTTGTTATAAATTGTCAAATAACACACTTGTAAAGTGACTACGTGTTAGTGACATTTACCTTCTCGTGCTATTGACATTTCGGCACAGGCAACCACGGAAATGTGGAGAGCAAGGCATGACGTCATTTCCAAGTTCTGGAGAACGACCCTGGGTGTAATTTTTGCATTCTGGTCTGTGAAATTTTCGAATCGAAAACGGCTGCTGGAGTTGCTAGATACCTAAATCATAAATTATGATCGTTGCTTTGTGCTTCGAATTCCAAATTTCCAAATATTTAGTACCATAACTGACTAACTGTAGGTGCAGTCGACATATTCCTATATCAGTCGTAATTCATACTAAAAAAAATGGCACATAAATACGTCATCTGTCATGCGTAAAATTTATTTAAATTATACGGACCTGAAGTATTACAACATCCCCATAAAAATTCGATGGTTCCAAAATAATGCTTTCTTTACATTCACAATATATTTTTTGAATTATATTGTTTTTGAATTAAATTCCACATCCATTTTTAGGGAGAAATAGTCTCATTGCCAAAGGTTGAATAATGTCTACAATCTAAATGATCTTATTCAATAAATTATCGGTGACGAAATTTCAGTTGGAACAAAGGTTCGTGTGGGTGTGCCACTGTAACACGGTAATATAAAGAGGCCTCACATGTGCAACTGCTCTTGTGAGTGCAGGTGCCGCAGGTGTGCGATGCAAGGAAATTTATCAAGAAATACGAAAATCCCGGTATTACAGAACACGAGCAAAGTGGCTTTGTAATCTTCTTTTTTCTTGTTTTTGTTTTCATTATGTTCAATTGATACCTGAACAATTCAAGTTTCAGCAGCTCCCTTAAAGGTGTTCGAGCCAAGTTCTAATCTAAAAATTCGATTTCTTCATTTTACTCAAGAAATATTAAATTTAGAATTTTTTCCTTCTGTAGAATTAATTAATTTTTAACTAGAATTATGCGCACAGAGACAGAAAATATGGAATTCAAATATTTTTTAAGTAAAATGAAAATATTGAATTTTGAAGTCAGATTTTGAATTCTTCGTTATATGCAAAAAGTATCGAAACTAAATAATTTTTCGCTCTGTATGCAGTCTTATATTTGAAAAAATATTAGTGCTAAAGAGCGAAAAAATATTTATCTATAATTTTCGTTGAGTAAAATGGAGAATGGAATTTTGAGCTTAACACTTGGGTCCAACGCTCTTAAATTAGGAAAAAAATCCTTCAGCAACCAGCTTTTAAATTCCACAGACAGAGGAATTAAATAGATCGAAAAGCAGTATCTGCAATCATGTTCGAACCCTTGGGTATATATATATATTTTCGCGATTTCTCCCACATGTGAGAAGCTTTTACACGGACGTGTAAATCTACCTCTATTATAGGCATTACCAGCACTCCATCATCGAGGTCCTGTCATCGACACGTATTCTCTGCATGCGTCGAATATTCGTGAGCTACGCTGTCATACACGCGTGAAGCTGTCAGAATTCTAAAAAGTGCGCCCTGTTTATGTTCGACCTGGTCACATCGACGTCATTGAACTGTCACCGTTCAATGAGAATATATTAATTTCGTGACTTCCCAGCATTACATTTCTTCACCGCTTCTGTAGACTGATTCTGATTCTAATATGGTTCTGATTCAGCTTTTCATTTTCAAATTCTGATTTTCATTTTCAAATCGGATCCAAATTACCATTTAAGGACGTTGGACCCAAGTGTTAAGCTCAAAATTCCATTCTCCATTTTACTCAACGAAAATTATAGATAAATATTTTTTCGCTCTGTAGCACTAATCTTTTTTCAAATATAAAATTGCGTACAGAGGGAGAAAATTCCAAATTTAATATTCGTTGAACAAAATGAAGAAATCGAATTTTTAGATTAGATTTATTCTTGATGATTCATTTCATAAATCACACTATAAAATGAGACACTGAATGACCTAAGGATAAGTGATTTCTGCATTCTAAGGAATATTCCCGGTTATTGTATAAATTTGAATAACTTAAAGTTGGAAAATCTTTGAACTCTAAATAATACGATATTCAAAACGCCTGAATAAACGAGATGAAAAAATTAATTTTATCATTCCAGATCCGGATGCAGGTGAAAGATTCGTGGGCCTCGTGCATCGGTGGTTCCAAACTTCCAGATACGCGCCATATGGGCCAATGGATCGTCCTTGCCATATGTACATAGGACACTGTGGGTGCTAGTGCACCCCGAGTAAATTGGCACAAGGGTAGAAGGGTGCGAGGACCAAGCTATTTCTCAGCTTCAACAGCAGAGCTTTTCTTCGCGCGAATATATCGACACGTCAGAAACACACAGCCCCGTTTACAATCTCCACGAATAGGCGATTCGCATGCCTATTTGGCTATCTTGTACGTCGCGAAATTGAAATTGGTTTCCCATTAATAAATGCCTGGAATTTGATTCCTAGATATCTCGAAATTTCGGATTCGAGCATTTTTTATTTGAGAGAATTTGGGAGGTTTTTAATTTAAAAGACTTGAAGTTCAAATAATCGAATCTTTTGCTATTTCTAAAAACGCGGAGTTTTGACAAAATATTTCAATACTGTCGAATATAGGAAGGATATAGAAGATAATATTATATAATTATTTATCATTCAATGTAATATTAAACATTATCTTAGAATCAATGAAAATTATTGAGAAATTAATTTCCAATTTAATTAGAAATTTTTTCTTATAATTTTTCATTTCTTATCACCTGGGATTTGGAAAAGCTATGGAGTGAGAGAGTAGGGGGGCGGCAAAACACTCCCCCTGGCGCCTCCACGGTTCCTATCAGTTCTGTTTTGAACGAGATATTCAGTCGTCCGCCGATATTCGTACGAGCTCTACGTTCGTTTTCGCGTCGCTCTCATGCTCAATTTTCGAATGAATACCATTTAAAATTTCATGGGCCTAAATAATTTAA
Organism: Synergus itoensis; assembly: GCA_904066005.1. Taxonomy (NCBI): domain Eukaryota; kingdom Metazoa; phylum Arthropoda; class Insecta; order Hymenoptera; family Cynipidae; genus Synergus; species Synergus itoensis. The sequence goes on from CAJFCP010000098.1 coordinate 1,908,667, forward strand.
ATAAAATATGAAAATATGCGAATGATATTTCTGGAAATCAATTTCAAATCGTGCTTTACATTTTGTGTTTTGAAATGAATTGTGCAATTGTGCTTTAGTTAATTTTTATGAGTAGAGGGATTATTTCGAAAAAGAAAAATTAGTGAGGCTATTTTTTAGATTATATCGGTGTTATTTCTACGATTTTTAAAGGTGAGTTTTTTTCTTTCTATAAGTAGTATAATTTTCAATAAAAAAAAGAATGGATGTGGGTATTATTTTGATTGTGATATGAATAATGTTATCTAGTTTATAAATAACTAGGTTTATAACAAATGCCTTACCAGTCAGTCAAAACCGAGGTCAAAACTAAAAAATAAAGAATAAAAATCTTATAGAAAAGGAAAAGTTAAGAGCTCTTTCTGTTGAAATCAGTTTCAATTCGAAAATTTATTATGTTGATGACAAATGAAAATTAAACTCTAAAATAATTGAATGAATTAAACCCTAGTTTTGACTCTGGAGATAGTAAGATAGCCGATTAAAGATGATAGAGGACATTAGACAGGCAATTATAGAGGGTCCGGAAGTCGCACGTGTTAAACGTATGTTAGGCACGTGTGACTTCCGACCTCCTATTACCATTCTATAATGCGTATGAATTTATAACGAACATTTTCACTTAAGATTTAATCAAGAATACTTTGCCGATCAAACTTTTCAAAATACAGAAAAGCCTCTCCACTTCCAAATGAAAATGAAGTCAAAATTTCAGAAAGTTCATTTGGAAGATGAAGGATCCTCTTAAGTCAGAATTTAAAATTCGATTTTAATGAGTTCAAGTCTGAAAATAATGAAACCAATTAAAGCAACGAGTTTTTAAAATTTTGGAATATATCCAAAAAAGTGTAGAAATTGTACTCGTAACCGGATGAAGCTCGAGTTGAGTTTGACGAGTTACGGGATGGTTAATCGCAAACGAATGGTACGCTTCCGGGGAACCGATTATTGGCGAATATCGTGCGAAGGGATGCAGCTGACGGTTTTCGTATGCTCGGCTCTCATTCCCCTTTCCCACCTAGAAGACTTCCAAGTTTCCCTACCCTTAGTCTGTCTTAGACTGTATTTTCCACCCTTCCTACGTCTTTCAGCGCTCCATGTGCCCATACAAACTATTTCACCCTTCTTCTTTCTTCATTTTCCCATCAAGACCCCTTTCCTCTTTTTTCACCTGTCAAAACGCTGTTGCTCGAAGCGTCGACGCAGAAAGCTTTCCTTATTAACGTGGATCAATTCGAATTATTCTTTCTGCTCTATTTTTTCTTTTCCGACACTTTTATTTATTCGGGTTCTCAAACGGGATCCAATCTCTCTTCGACACTCTTCAATGAGCCCGTGTCATTCAAATTGATTAATTAAACCTCATTTGCACTTCTTAATTAGATTTTTTCAAGGCAAGACTTTTTCAGATACTCGTCTCAAAATTCAAACTTGGTCTCATTTCTTTATGGTTTCTTGAGTTTCAATTAATATAAATTCCTCGTCAATATCAAATTGCAAAAAATAGGAATTATAGAATTGAAGTGTTATAAAGGCAGTTATTGTGTTTCGCTTTTTCCCTTTGTATACATTGTATTGTGGTGCAGGTACTTGGCAGATATGACCGCTGGTCTGCTAGCCAGGTAAGCAAGCCACTATATATACATATATATAATATATATATGTATATATATATACATATACATAATATATATATAAACGGGGTTGGAATAGAGTCTCTGCTGGGACTCTTGATTCTCTTTGAAGCACGGAAGCTGCCTGCAACACCTGACTGACTCTGCAGAAGCATATATGGCAGGTTCACCAGACAGCATGGGAAGAGAGAGAAAGATAGAGAGAGAGAGAAGAGAGATTAATAATATAGGAAAGCCAAAGCCACGCCACCCTCCCGACAAGCTTTCCTCTGCCTCACTTCTGTTACCAACAGTTAATCGATATAATACTTCGGTATAACACGCGCACCATGAAGCACAGCTTTTAAGAGAGGTGCATTCACATACCGGTTTAAGAATCTGCGATTTTTATGCGTTTTTCAATTTTACGGGTTCAGGACATCAAGCCTCCCAATCTATGCAGATTGTGACAATGAAGTCACAAAATGCAGGCTTAGAGAAGTGGATCTAATATCATACTGGAGATTTACTGCTTTTGCAATTGTGTATAATGTACAACTACACATTGCTTATAAATATAGATGTATACACGTATGCATTATACATTCTTCCTCTAACGTCCGACGACTTTCACAGACACTGACGGACCATCTGCACAGCAAGCACACCTGCGAACGCTATCCGATATTTCCAGGGTTTACGCCACGTTTACGCAGACTGAAATATAGGTGTAATATTAAATTCCTATTGATCTGCTTCTATAGATGACAATCGATCGATGCCTGAACGGAAGGACCCATTCAGAGGCGCAATCACCGGAAAGAATAAAAATTATGGCCGTCAGGGTGCCGAACTCAAGTCCTGGCTTGTTCCAAATTTAAATCAGTTTGAAAAGCGCCATTATTGATAGGAAAATCTCTAATCAGCCAATTAATTACCCTAATTTAGTTGTCTAATAAAAAATACCTGTTAGAAATTATTTTTCACGTGTTCAGCTAAATTTTAGCAATACTCCCCGAGGGTGGAAGTTTGCAGCAAAGCCGCAGAATCGTGTTTTCGATATGACGTTGACAGCTTCGGAACCACGCGCTCGTCGGTCGGCTCGATTAGCGCCTGCAATTGAAATCAGTAAAACCATTCAATTTCCGTGATAACACGAATTTCAAAATCGACAAATAGTTAGATTTAAAATACAATATTCCTGGAAATACGATTATAATGAAATATGATTATAAAGAAATATGATTATTGTGTATAATTGAATTTCTTGGATCAACAAGAAACTTTCTTAAGTTATTTTTTTCTTTTTCGCGATGTCTGGATCTGAAATTCTGGAACTGCAGTTTCTAATTTGCAGACGCCGTTTTGTTCCCCTTTTTTGCGCTTTCGCGTTCTATTCAGCGAAGATCATTGCGACTGCGTGTGACTGCATTTTTGTAATGAAACCAAGCTAAATGTACTGGTGCTAGTCAGCACGGTAGACATCTGGTCTGTCTCTCGCCTGGCCGTTCTAATATTGGAAATTTCAGTACGCCTCCGCCACAACCTCTTCTCCAAGCACCGTACCATGTGCGGGACATATGTATAAACATAAGCCAGCCTGCACGCCTGCCTCCTCGGCAAAATGTTTCCTTTAAAACGTGACGGCGATCGATCTGCGATTATTCGCCAGTCACTTGGGATCTGGTACATAGACGATTTTTTTACGTAACCACAGCTGCGAATCCAAAATTCTGAACAAAAATATCTTCCCAGGGAATATATTCAAGGTTCGCAGTAGCAAAATGAGGACAATGCAAATTAGGCGGTCCCTGTAGACATTTTTGTATATTGTCGGTATCACTTTCTTTATTAAATAAAATTGAATTTCAATGAGATTTGAGATGATTTTTGTTATTTTTTCGAAGAGAATCAATTCTGCAAAATTCAGATCAAGAGACAACTGTTTTGATTAACTTTCAGGCCTGAGGCACGCAATTTTTATGCACATCAGTATCACATCTGGGCTCTGACAGCACAAACATGTGCTTTCAAACGCACGTGGAGCGCTCTGAATCAAACGTCATTCGGACATTTTAATCCAAAGGTTGAACCCTAAGGCGATTTCTTGATATTCTAGAAAAAATTTTACGTATCTCCACAATTCTACATTTCAAATATAATGTAGTTTTAAATTTACAAATTAAATTTTTACAGGTTTAGAAACAGATTTTACATGAAAATAGTTTTTAACGAGAATATAATTATCTTTTCACTAATTGCATGGCATATACCAAAATAAAAAAACTCCAACGAAACGAGATATAGAAATAATTTTAAAATATAACGTTTTCAGAATCTCACATCCTCTCAATTATACAAAATTGTACGAAAAATGTTCTTAATTAAAAAATTCCCCATAAATATAAAATAAATCATTGTTCTTACTATAAAATTGTCAGAAAGTTTCCGACTTTTAGGAGGAGTGTAAATGTTGTACTTTTCGACTTTTCGTCGAGCTGTTGCCTAGGGAATATTATGGTCTGAAATCGCCACTTCCGTTTCTTATGTCGCTGAACTTTTCTAATTACAAGGAGGAAATTTAAGGCGCATGGCAGTTAACTCTTGCTTTTTTTTTCTCGTTTCTTGCCTTACGGTGAACTGAGAAAATGTTAAAAAGCTGTCGCGGTTTCGCTCTGAGAACATGGGAAACTGTTTTTTCTCTCTAATATGACAATTGGCAATATTTAAATTTAATTTTAAAATTATAGATTTCACGAGTCTAAATTTTTTGCGAGACTTTACTCTTCACTCGAGGCTCTAGCGAATCGGAAAATAAAAAAAAACACACGGCTAGACATTATCGTATTCTTGACATATGGAACTTTCTCATCGCTGTACCTTCAGTTTGTTCGTAAAGCTGGTCATTTATGGCTTTTGTCATATGGTAGTTTCTCATCACTGTAGGTACATTTATGAAATTGATTATTTATGAAAGTATTTCCAGCTCAGAGTTCAACCCAGAATATTTTTCATAATTTCACATCTAAAAATATTTATATGTAGAGAAAGGTTTTCCCACAGCTATATATTATGTATATTATATATACATAATATATTATGCATATTCTGAATATATTCTATAAAATATTAAGATGTTTAAATGAACTTTTGGGTTTAAAATTGAAGAATATTCCAAGATAAGAATTTGATAAGAACTTGTTTACTAAGCTTGCAAAGTTATAATTTTATTGTTATGAAAAGATTGATAAGAAAGACTACTGCTTTACATCAGAAAGGCTTGCGTCCAGCTGAAAAAGCTGAAGTGTTGATTTGACATTGTCTCTATTTTTCGTGACTTACTTTCACGTTTTATAATTGTATAAATAATATGCCACTGAATGAGGGAATTTGTATTCTTATAACGAAACATTAAAAGCTTATCTCATGAGTAACTTCTTACTAATTTAGATTTCGAGATCATAAGAATAAAAAATTTTAATGTAAAAGGCTTAAAAAATGAGCAATTTATTTTAAACCTTAAACTAACTGTACGTGTAAGTTGGTGTTAGTACGCGTCTGTGAAAGCTCCAGATATTCTGCAGAAGCACGTATATCATTTTCAGTATGTTTACTTAACTAAGCGTCTTAAGGAATGATGAGAGCTTTCCATTTGCTTTCCACAATTGAATATCAGAAAAAAAAAACAGTTCAATTATCTAAAGATAAGTTTTTTTACTGTATCAATTTCGCCAATAATCTCTCTAAATTTGAAATTTGACTATAAAAACAGCAAGATTAATTGATGTTTCAGTGAAATTCACTGAAATTAACTTGATTAATAATTAAAACATTGTTAATTTCGATTTTCCATCGATTTTAATCAAAAGAAGAAGTTTTAAGTAGTTCGTGCGGATATTGGTCAGACATAGGCGTACGACGAGTGGAGCATATGATTTAACCCTTTTCCTGTTATTGGGGGTCTGTGAGACCCAAAAGAAATTAGCATTTCATTAATTTGCTGCAATTTTGTAACTTTAAAAAAAAACCCTTGCGTTGATAATTTAAGCTTTTACAAAAGTAAGAACTTTTTTATCAGTACATTATTAAGATTCCGTAAGTAAATGTAAATGTAAGTAAATGATACAATTTTTGTTTCATTACAATTTTTCTTCTAGAAAGGGATTTTAAATTATCCTCTTTAGAAGATGAGTCTGGCAGCTCCTTAATTAATTTCACTTTCTTCAAGTCTTAATTTCGCCTTTCGTCGGCCCCTTGAACCACTTCCCTTCTGCTTCATCTCAGTAACTTGAGATAAAACAGAGAACAGTCAGCAATAATCAATGCACGTGACTTTCGTCGACTGTCTCTTGAGGTCTTGAATGCAGAACAGACGGTGCACTCGCGTAATGCCATGTCATTTCACCAACAGCACGACTTCATTATTGAAAGTAATTTAAAAACAGAATTTAACTACCAACTATTTCCGAAATAAAACAATTACTTCTGCCATTTTTGCCAATTCCCTCGAATCGCAATACCTGCAAATTTTGCGGTTTGATTTTACGGTGGATGAATTCACGTCAGGTGTAATTAAGCTCTCTGCTCGCGGGTTCGTAAAACTAATGGGAAGTGTTTCGTTAAAACAGCAATCGGTATGCACGACCAGTGTAAGTCATTCCGAGCACGTAGGCGAAATATGTGGCTTCCACTGGGAAATGGAATCAATCAAATTCGAGTTGTGCGCATCGCACGTCTGTCGCGTATACTCTTTCTCGTATCGTTCTCGGCGGTAATACAATTTAGATGAGACACATTAGACTCGTACGTCATTCTCATAGGAGAAAAGCACTGCAACTGAAATGAAGCTAAAGCTTTTTTTTAATTTGCATTTCATAAAATGAAATTTCACAATAAAAAATGTTAATTTTGTACTTTTCTGTTTATTCTAGGCAGTAACTAGTGAGCATGAAAGTGGAAAGTGGAGTGGCAACGAGCACTGCCTTCCAGAAGATCAAAGTGAAGGAAGAAAAAGAAGAATGCTGCAGCACTCAACAGAAAACAGGGTCATCTACATCTACGTCAACAGCAACCACAACCATCGCTACTATCACGATCACCACAGACTTAAATTCAACTCTGTCAACCAACAATACCGCAACAGTGACCACTTTAGGCACTCCTTCAGCCCTGACGATCGTATCTCCTTCAACGACTAGCACCTTGCAACCAACCCCCTTAATTTGCCAGCCACCCACCCTTAAATTGAATCTCAGCACTAACAACAACACGGAACCCTACCCCATCGATCTTGATCTCAAGTCGAAATCAAAGGGTGAGTTTAGTTTCTGGAATTATTTTTCAAGTAGAAACGTAAAAGAGCCTGTTTTTCGAAACATTTGATATTTCAAATTAAATTAATTAAATGTTGGTTCTTGAAAACTAATAATTAATTAAGTACTTTACTTTACATTTTTACAAAGATTTCTTTCTTTTAAAAGTAAAGGAAATTTGCTACAGCTTTTCTGTTCCGTAGGATGTATATTATATAGTTTGGAGGATTATATGATGGTACCCGTATAGTGATCGGGTGTGCTCTGCTAAAATCGTGCATTTAGTCCAGAATCGGTTATCTGGACGAAGAGAACCCGCAGCTACTTTGGTTCATACAAAACCCCTCACATTCGGACTCGTTGGCCCAGTCTAGGTCCCTTTTTTTCGCACTTCCGGTGCGACACTTCCCGCGCTTCTTTCTCTCCCGCATCCACACGTGCAGCACTTTTTTTGTGTGTTCTGTATGTTCAAGGAAATTTCAACGCTCTTCATTACAAATGGCTGATAATTCCTGTACTATAAATTCATTGTACTAATTAATTCATTCTTTGTACTTATTCAAAGAATGTGCAGATGAATTCACTGTCAAAGCTTAATACTTGATCAAAAAAATATTATGGACTCCTTTCAAAATCAGAGTCCATAACTTTTGTTTTGCATCCTCTGTTTGGGAAGCTGCACGATTGTGGATAAGGATAAGCATGTGATTTTGCATTGGCTCTGAAGTGGGTTATTTGTGTGCATATGTGTGGGTTTGGCGGGAATTGCGATCACAGAATGTGGAGGGTGGCGAGAAAATCTCCTGCAAGCAGAGAAGCAGGGAGGCAGTCAGTAGATGAGTAGAGTAGAGCTGAGAGCCGACTGGTTCAGACTGGTAGCTGGTTAGGTGGGTTCGTGTGTTGCCTGACTGCCTGGTCCAGATGCGATAAGGCACGTCCAACACTTCCAGCGGGATTCTGTTCCCGGCTGATATCATATCCGGAATTCTCGAGCCGGCGGCGTAGGTATTTCGCGATAGTCTGGGAGTTGCGACATGCTTACGACGAAAATCGTTTCCACGTTATCCGTTCTCCGCAGGACCAAGAAAACCACCGCGGGGCTTTCCGTAACCAACGAAAATCCCGAGGAAAATCCCTTCCCAAAAGCAGCTTTCATCCCCTGGAAAAGTAGTACAAATTTTAGGAGGATTCAAACGATTTCCTTGGCGAATTGTTTTTTTTAAATATGTATATATATGTATATGTATGTATCTTTTAAATGTACTAGCAAACCAACACATATTCTTTGTGTTGGTTATTTATTTTACTTCTTACAACTTCAAGTCATTCAAAAACCAATCAAATGTCGCTGCTGATTCAAATGTAGAGAGCAGATTTGAAACAATAATAAAATTTATGCGAGATTTTAGAGACGTTTCGTTACATCATCTTTTTTAGAGAGCTTCAAAAGGTTTCTAGGAATTTTAAAAGAATGTAAGAGATTTTAATAATTTTAAAAATATTTTATGGGATTTTTAAGAATTTTGTAAAATTTTATGAGATTTCTAATAATTTGAAGGGATTTTCTGATTTTTAAAAGATTTTGTAGAATTTTGAAGGATTTCATGAAATTTGATAAGATTTTTAAGGATTTTAAGAGATTTTAAATATTAAAAGAAATTCCAAGAGGTTTTTAGGAACTTTTAGAGATTTTTGCAAATTTTAACTTGAATTTCAAGAGATTCATGATTTTAATGGTTTTTGAGGATTTCCAAGGGATTTTAAGAGCTTTCTGGGAATTTGAAGGAATCTTAACAAATTTTAAGGGATTTCGAAGGTTTTCATAAATTTTTTTGCGCCATTAGTTTGTTTTTCTTCTTTCAACTTCAAGTCATTCAAAAGCCAATCAAGTTTGCAACAACAATGCGAGATTTTCGAGACATTTAGTGACATCACTTTTTTTTAAGATAAATAAGGATCACCGGAATAAAAGAAGACTCTAATCAGTTCACTGTTAGATAAACAGTAGTTAGAGACAATAGATATAAAAAGAATGGATAAAAGTGAGAGAAAAGGTATCGACAGAGAGGAAGCGAGATATATATTTTATAGAGGGATGGTGGGTGGAAAAGGTTGGATCGGGGAGGGATTGCGATCAAAGCCATCTGTTGCATTGTCCCGGCAATTAGGAGGCGACAGCTGAGTTCCACTGTACTTACTTTCTGCAGTGGTTCTCGAATTGATCGATCAAAGTATGCTTTTTGCATCCCCGTTCCTCAATACTGTTTGCCTCCCGGGCAGATTGGATCAGGGGGTGGCGAACGAGCCCACGTCCCGGGAAAGGTTAAACCACGTAAGCTCGTAAAATATCGCGTGCTTATGACGAAATGCAACTAGGCGAGCCATTATCAAGAGTTGAGAACCATTCCAGGAAGTAACAGCTGGTCGAAGGGATAGCGACATCAGCAGCAGTAGCAAGCGGTACCATTACCGTCACCTCGCAGAACACCTTTAAAATTTGTCGCTGAGTTTAGAAAAACGGGGATGACCACTTTTTTTAATTTAGAGTTTTTTTTTATTATTAGGAAAGATTGATAACTGGACATTGTTATTACTCATTGATTTCAAATTCGAGATTTGAATCATTTCAATATCACTTCAATATCATTTCAATATTCTAGATAGATTTGAAAGGGTACCCGCAGAAAGTGGGTACCGGGATATTGTTGAACTCGATGAAAACTAGCTTCATCAATGGAAAATGCGAGTCATGTAGAATATAAAACCTATTGTTTATTCAGGATTCATAAATTCTAGGAATCTGATGAAAATTTTAATATTGCATGTAGCTGAATAGAATTTGAATATGATATTGTTATTAAGTGTGGAATTTCGAGATAGAAGGGTAGAGTGCTCTGTCATATTCCAAAAGCCTTTAAGGTAGTTTAGTTTGTTGAAGTTCAGGTACAGGTAATTACCCACTGGCGAATAGCGTCAGGTGGTAGTGACACAGTGGCACCACCCTTCCCTCGCACTTGTTGGATGCCTATAGCTTCACTTATGCTGATGCTTACAGGTGAATGAAACTTGTCGATAATCGACTTTCAATTTAGAAAAAGTTTTCCAAAAACTAATCTAATTCTTCAACAAAACATTCGTCAAATAACAAAGAGAAAAAATCTCTTGGAAGATGTGGAATATACTTGAAATTCGATTTCGAAGAGATTGAAATTGCTGATCAAGTGATCAGCAATTAATGATCTTAATGATTTTATAACTGATTACTTGATCCGGGCTCACAATTAGAATCTTTCAATGTCAGAAAATATTATCTAAAAACTGTTAAATTCAAAAGCATTCAATTTAATTAGAGACTGTCAATTTGATGGCTCCAGCATCAGGTGTAATTGAGAAATTGAGGGAGATCATAAACAACTCTGAAGGTCTGTAAATGCGTTGGCTTTTGCAATATGTGCTGGGTTATCGGCAGTTTCGTTTCGTCATTTCGTTTGTTTCCCTACGCACAAGGCCCGAGGCATTTCGTGAGATAACAGAGAGTAGAATGGGAGCAAGACAAGGTGGATGACACGACCTGTAATTGCATGTTATCCGTTGCATACGACCGTGCGAGGATAGGCTATTGTGTGTAGTCTCTCCCACATGTATAGATATCTATAAACCACATATCAGACATCGTCCTTGACTCCAGTGAATGAATAAATTCATGTCAACCAATTTTAATCCGAAATATTGACATTTCAAAATACGAATCTTCTAAAACATGCCAGTATTTCAGCATTTGAACTGTAATTGCAGGTAGCTGTAATTATAGGTAGCTGTAATTATAGGTATAAAAAATGCAATTTTTTAAGATTCGGATTTGAAAGTTCTGCAATCGTAAGGCGTTTCTTGAAAACGGAAAAAAGATTTTTGTTTTCAGTTACTTCAACGTCAATCAGCTCGTCGAAAGAAAAGTCTAGTGTCAGAGAAGAAAACAATTCTGATCCTGCAGGTGAAAATCGACTGCCCTCTCCTCATCAGAAGACTCATCAAACAAGTAATGGTCTTCGATCCGAGTATAAAGTTTGTTCAAGGTCGTCAGACAACGACAGTCCTTTGTCATCTCATCCCCTTAAAAACGAGACCGATGAGGTCTCTTGCAAGTTGGATGAAACCGGAAACAATAGAGAAGGAAATGGAATATCGAACGGCGGATCAAAGTCCATTTCCACAATTTTTTCTGGGCATGGGAAGCTGAAGAGACTTTTGGGAACTCTGGTTCAATTTGCCACGGATATTTCTCCTGATACAGGAGACACTGTGCGGAGTCTCGTTCTTGGATTATTGGTAAAACAATATTTCATATTTCTAATTTAAGATACGTAGAGCTTCCCAATTAAAAATTCAAGTATTATTTCTATATACTTCAGCCAAATGTTTGGCTAAATTCCGTATAGATTTCTAGCTGGAAACTTTTACCATTTTTCGGAAAACAGAATGCACATTTCGAAACCAATTATGGAACAAATTGCCTAGTATAAACTCTCTTTATGGGATGGGTAGAGGTTTAGATTTTCTGCGCCTATCATCACGTAACGTCACTCTATGTTAGTATAGTTATAAAGTGTATAGTTATAAAGTATAAAGTTATAAAGTTAGTATAGTTATCTTGCGCTAAAATTGCAATTTAGTGCACCAGTGAAACATATACGGACTCTGAGTGCCAAACCAAACTGTATACATTGCAGTGTGATCGCAACATCAAAATGTTGTTGCGTCCCATTAAATAAAACAGACTTTTATTTTTATCGTCGGGCATTTACGATTAAATCGTCAAATTTTACGTTTTGCGGGATGCCAAAATTAAATGTTTGTATTTCTTTATCGATATGTTCGAAATAAGAGATGAAATAAAATCAGATGAGTTCTTTGTGATGACCGAAATTTACATAACTTTACTTTTCTTTGATTTTAGAGTGGCGCAATGTCAGCTGAGGAATTTCATTCCGCTCTACAAGAGGCTACAAATTTTCCTCTCAGGGGATTTGTGCTTCCGTACCTGAAACATACCATGCCTTCTTTGCAGAAGGATTTAAGCTCTATTGCCAGAATAAATAATCAGGTGAAATATCACAATTTTTTCGATTCGCAAATAAATCAGCCAAGAGCATTAAAATTTGTATAAGATTTTTTAATTTGTTTTACGATACTTTCCTTAGAGAAAAGGGTTCAGTTTACGAAAACAATAATGTGAGGTGACCCATGAGGGAGTATTGTGGTAACTATGGTCGTAAATCATTACCCTGAAAGTGCAGCATGCTGCAACGAGAAGCTTCTATATGTTATGTTCAAACAAATACAAATAATTCTCTCCCGAGTTATACATTTTCAAAAAAAGATAAGAAATTTCACGTAAAACTGGAAAATTTAAGAGGATACTAAGCTTATAAAAAGCAAGTTTTCGATCAATTCAGTTTATTGAAAGTCGATTAAGTATTTGCACAAAATTGTAAAATCCGATTTTAGTATTAACTTCCCTTCCACAAATCGACGTACTTTGGGTGGTTTATTTCTCGTAAAGAACAATACAACTCACCACAGTTACGTAAATTTCTATCGTTATAGACAAAACAAGAGAAGGAAGTAAAATCAACAGAACACTCCTAACCAGCAGATGTCAGCCTGTTTTAATTTCCCAGGCAGATGTGATCACGAACTCGAGTTTACCAAACTTTATTCGTCTCTGTTAGATAGCAAACCAACAAAATTTATACTTTAAAAAAAAGTATATAAAATCGTTTTTCTTTGCTTCGACAACATTCAACTTATCACTTTATACTTATACTTCATACAAACATATTACTGAACTGAAAAATATTCTATTCTCATAATTTTTACATTTTCCGCTTCAAACTGACAGAGAAATTTTCATTGCAGATGGAATATTGATCAGCTAATCTAATCCTAGCTTATACTCTGTCACCATAAATCTACATTTGTAAACCGAGAGACTTGTATCGTAGGACGGAAACACGTTTTGGTTCACCGATTACATTAGTCCGACTAAATTAACCCTTCCGTATTCCGATTATTTTTAACATCCTCCTCAATTTTAGGAAAATTAACAATTATAATAAATTGTTAAAGAAAAGGATAAAATTAGAATGCACGATATTCGTTTATTCGTAAGGAAATTCGGGACTAGATATTTCGCTAAGAAATGTTCTCAGAAAAGAGATGCATGGTGCAGGAAAAGAAAAATGGCAATGGTATCTTCTTATTTTTCTCGTAGCCGGTGCACACAATGCCAAAATGGCAAGGAAGTACCGAGAGTTATATTTCGAACTATAGAACGATCTCCAGCTGTTGCCTGTCTCAGAGGAGAATCGAGAACCGAGAGATAACGAATTGCAAATTAATAGTGAGAATTTACATTTTCCTCCCCGCGCACCTACGCATCCGGATCGACCTCCTGTGTCGAAATAGGAAACTCGTACCACTTTATTACATGTACAGGACTTTCAATGATGAATATTGGAATATTTACATTTCTTAAGAAACTCAATCCATTTTTCAAATAAGGAAATATATCAGTTTTAAATTAAAAGGAAGAATAGCCAGATTTAGATTCAGAGATTCAAGGAATTGAAATTGAATCCACGATCCAAAACTTACTGAATATTTATGTAATTTGTAATTTTGAAACATATTTAAAATGTTTTTTTAATAGATTTAAATTAAAGAAGGATATTTAAGGAAATTTTTTATGAAGGGCGTCGTCAAGGGTCGTTTTATGTCTCGCCGGTCAGTGTTTATCGATCGACAATAATCTTTAATTGCCAGTCGGGCTAGAACCAATATTCAATTAGAAACGATAAATCCTGAGCTGTCGTAGCAAGCGGGTATTAAGAAACGAGCTAGCAGCTCGCAAATACAAGCAAAGGAGGAAGGGACGATAAAGGAAGCAGGCGCGAAAATTAACCAGCTGGTGCAAAGGACTTTGCACGTAAGGCACAGGCGACAAGTGTTGAAGCTATGTCACCTTCAAAAGAAGAAAAAGAAATTGTGAAACTTATGAGAAAATTCGCGAGGCAATTCATAAAAACATTAATCTTATTCCCGATTCTGATGAATGTAAATTTGCAACCTGGGCACGGGATTTAAATCAATATGAGAAAAATGTACTTTCATTAAGGGCGTTGGACCCAAGTGTTAATCTCAAAATTCTATTCTCCATTTTACTCAACGAAAATTAAAGATAAATATTTTTTAGCTCTGTAGCGCTAATCTTTTTTCAAATATAAGACTGCATACAGAGCGAAAAAATATTTAATTTCGATACTTTTTGCATAAAATGAAGAATTCAAAATCTAACTTCAAAATTGAGTATTTTCATTTTACTTAAAAAAATTTGAATTAGGAATTTTCTCGCTCTGTATGCATAATTTTAATTAAAAATTGATTAATTCTACAGAGGGAAAACATTCCAAATTTAATATTCGTTGAGTAAAATGAAGAAATCGAATTTTTAGATTAGAACTTGGCTCCAACACCCTTAAACAAGAAACTTTCATTCAATTTAAAAATGATTTTAAATAAACACTTTTTCGCTGTGTTTATCAAAAATTAATTAATACTGAATTTGATTTTTCAGTCCTGCGTTCAGTACTTGCGTTCGAACGAATCAGCAGTTCTGGAAGCCGTGGGTTTAGCTCCTTCAGGAGAATCTGTGGAGCTTTTCGGGGATAATGTTGGAAATGGAAGTGCAAGTGGTTCAGCACAATACGGACTACGTTCAAATTCAAATCCAAGTCTCGGTGGTACTCAGCACCCAAATAATGCTGGAAATCTCCATCATTATTCTGGAACATCTCATCCAACTAAGCGACGAGCTTCAGACACACCGTAAGCTCGTTTAATTAATTTCCACCTAAGGGTGTTTCTAAAAACAAAAAATTATTCCATTGCTTAAAAAAAAGAATTATTTAAGATATGAGAATATTAAAGTGCAATTGAAATTAAATTAAATGCCCACAGACTCTTACTACTTAAGTAGTAACAGTCCGTACAAGTCCGACAAAGCGACAAATTGACTCCACTTATAATTATAACGGCTTAGCCGACAGTTATGAGAAGAAACAAACACGTCTTTCTATTTCTGATTTCCAAAAGAAAAGCTCAAGGACTTGCGGAAAAAATAGAGTTTCCTTTAAACGAAGAAAATAAGAGCTTAAATTTTGGAAGGGGCGAATTATTATTACAATATTTTATACTGAAAAATTACTTGCGATACTTTATGTGAATTGTGGGTGGTGTTAAAGCCTCACAGGCTGCTGGCCAAGATTTTTCTAAGCTGGACACTTTGTGGTTTGGCAAATATACTCGGCACGAGTGTTCGCACAGGTGCGTGGTGTCCGTTCTACATGAGTTATTGCCCGAGCAAAAGACTCTTACCGGTCTTTTGCGCCATTGCGACCGTCGTAATTTACGAGCGAAGCGATTTTATATCTGTACCGAATACCGCAGAACTATCGCAGAATTTACGCCTATATTGCCTCTTAACTCAAAACTGAACACACACAAATATTCGTGTACCGTTTATCGATTACAAAATACGTAACACAAGGGGAACTCCGCATCCAAAAATCAAATATTCATAGAAATCAAATATTCTCCAAAGGTTTCCTCGCCAATTTTCTGCATTAGGATTCTTCGTCAATTTTCTGCAGAGGAACCGTCGAGGATTCTTGTTCAGAAATTTTTAGCTTTATTTGACGAGAGATGTATGTGAACCCAATTTAAAAAGTTTCACGTTGATAAAATAAATCAGAACTGATTTTCGCGAAAGTACAACTGCATACAAAATAGAGAGGGAGTTGCATGTGTTTTCGATCAGAATCTGCATCGGAGGCGATGAGGCGAGGCGAAGGCGACAAAACGTAGAACGGCTCCACCAATGCGAAGCCTGTCGATGTCTGTTACTGACGTTTCCATATATCACCCCACACACCTTTTCATTCTCCCCCGCTGCAAACTTGCCTCGAGTACCTATCGGCACCCTGCTAATATACCGCACACTACTACATGTCTAAAACTCACGTTTCTGAACGTAAACCCATCCTGCACCTGTGCTACTTTATGTCCGCGTTCCACAACATACTTGGGATTCCACTAATTTTCCAATTCAAGTAATGTGAGAAATGTTCACTGCTAATTTAACACCATATTTAATTCCAAGTTAAAATTAATTTTCACTCTAGGACAAACTCTACCATTACAGGGTCATTACATCAGTTTCAAAAACTCAGACCTTTTTCAGGTCTTTAAAATCCTAATTGTTAAATCCTTGTTTCTAGATATTACGAAAATGGAATCCACGATGACAGTCCAATTTATGGTAAGCGCTCAACAAGTAAGTGGAGTAACCATCACCATCATCAACAACAATCCGACCCCTCATATTGCTGGTACCACCCACTTCATTCCTCGGGTGGTTCGATTCAAAGCCATGCACATTCTCAAAGTCACGGGACAAGTGTTTTACCCAACCTTGTACAAATCAACCAGCTAAATTCCTTGGGACCTCCACATCTCCCACATCAACCAGCGACAGGTCACAGCTCCAGTGGACAGATGCAAAATGGGTCTAGTCTTGATGACGAGTGGAAAAACATCTACGTCATGCTGAACTGTATTCTAGGCATGGTGGAGAAAACAAAAAGAGCCGTGGCAATTCTTCAGAGGAGGGGGTGTATCAGTCCTGCATCTGCTCCTCAATCCGCAGTTCTGCCTTCTCAAAACGGAAGTGGCACCAGCAATCCTTCCTCTACGAATGGAGCCCAAGAATCTTCAACAAGTGACCGAGACGGAAGTCTGAAAAGATTGTCTGGGGAAATTGTAGCACAAACGATTCGGGCTACTGAAGACAGAGTTGCTGAAGTTAAAAGAAGAGCTGGTGAGTTTAAAGAATAAGGAAGATCGGCTGAATATTGAAGAAATATTAAAATGGTTAATCTTTCAGAGGAAGCTGTGCAGGAAGTGAAAAGAGCAGCAGTTGCTGAGGTTCAACGAGCAGTGGCAGTTGCAGTTGCAGAGTCTAGAGCTACAGAAAGGCTGAGGGTTCATCGATTTTTGGATTTGCCCTTATCTCAAAGACACCCTGGAGCTCTGCGACAAAGTCCTTTTGTTCGAGTGGCAAGTCATGGATCTGCTACTACAGCGGAAACAACTTCCAGGGCTGCTAGTACTCCAAATACTGGTTGTACAGCTTCTTTACCCAATGAAGATGAAAAGGATCCTCATCTTACAAGTGTTGTGAGTTCTGTAAGAGCTTCTCATAATTATTTATTGCGAGCAAGCCCTATTACTGTTTTTGGAAGCTTATTATTTTGAATTTTTCAGGGGTGTTGGAATTGTGGCCGACCAGCTTTAGAAACTTGTGGTGGTTGTGGAATCGCAAGATATTGCGGCTCTTTTTGTCAACATCGAGATTGGGAAGCTGGAGGCCATCACGCGAATTGTAGTAGCGGCCCATCTCAAGATTCGCGTCGTTCCTCATCTCAAAGTCCCCCTAAAATTGGTGCCGCAAGTGGCAATGAAACTGAAAGTAAAAGCATTATCACGACTGCCACCACAACTTCCAAGGGAAAGTGATACAATCCAAAATCAAAGAAAAATCGAAAATCTCATCATCAATCTCTCAAGCCAATTCTCAAGAATCTTTACTGAATATTCGTTGTTATCACCAAAATGTAATTAGATATTTCGTTAATTCTTTTTGAAAATTTTAAACTATATTAATTTAATTATTAGAGTCTAAGTAGCACTATGGTCATCCATAAAATGCATTCACGTTGTTTTTCATGTGTATAAATATAGTATATTATACGATTCAATCCAATATATTAAAGTCAAATATCCTAGTCAATTGATAGATTTAAAGAGTCTATTATAAGGGTATGCGGACTTATAAAAATGTATTCGAAACCAAAAATCAATATCAAATGTAAAATCTAGTCACTGGAAATGTAAGAATTTACATAAACTTCAGTAAAAATGTATCTGCTCTCTAAAATGTACAAGTGCATAATAGAGAAAAGTATACATTTTAGAGAGACGAATATATTTTCTTTAAGAACGATGTTTCATAAACTGAACGTTTTATAGGAACCTTTGCTCAACTCTACCTAGATTGTGAATTACTGTAATTTTTCGGTAAGAATGTTTTGTGTTGCAACTATGTTCTACGAACAAAATACATTCTACATCACATTGCGTGTTTTTCTCTGTATAGATTAAAAATTGAGAATTTGTATAAAATAAAAAAAGACCTATGTAAGTTCATTATGTATAAACCAAATATTTGTTATTAGTTCCATATTCTAAATATTTAAATTTGTACTTAAAGCTGTTGGAGCTTTAAAAAAATAATAATTGCTGTAGAATGATTTTAATCTCCACATTTTAGAATGTTAATTTTCAGGTCGTAAAAATGCACTTTTTAAAGTGTACGATTTTTCGATTGCAGGAATGATGTGTACATAATTGTTCCGGGAAAAAGAAAGTATTTTTTCTAAAAAGTGACAGTGGAGATTTGAGAAAATAGAGGGGTGTAAACAATATATAAAGAGTGCGCAACACTTACAGTTTTCCAAGTCTCTTTTTGGATTAAAGAGGCACAGCATTG
>CAJFCP010000098.1:1942843-1998005 GCA_904066005.1 Synergus itoensis
TATTTAATTTGTGCTCTTACAAGAACTTGTGTTAATAAACTCCATTTAATAATAATTCATCTTATTATTAAATGATTATTATGATGATGGCGTCATTGACGCCAATTTTTAAAAAATATTGAAAGTTACAAAATATATAATCTACATCTTACCTGTATTTTGTAGATTCGTATATCCAGCTTGAAGTATTTTTAAATTTAAAGAGTTACTAATTAGAATTCTTTATCATTTAGATTTTAATTCAAATTTTAATAATAGATAAGCTGTGAAAATAAAAACTTTAAAACTTTAAAACTCGTCAATTTGCAAATTCAAAAAAGGGAAAAATAATTAAGCAATATAAGCTGCGTGTTTTATAAAAATGAAATTATTTAAATCTTACATACCTACTTTATGAAAAAATAGGGCAGGGATAAAAACGAAAATCTGATGAAAGAATTAATTTTAGACATCAAATTCATGGTACAATATTCATGAAGATAGAGAATCGACAAGTTTAGTTGAATTAGAGATTATATTGTTCGGGGATTTACAAGTGTACATCGATGGATACAACATCTACGAGGTTTTGTGATGATACAGGCGAGGTTGTCATGAATTTCGAACTTTAATACTATAAGGAGAATTTGTAATTGCGCGTTCATTAAATACATCACGATCACATAAAATTGGAACTTTTCTTTATCTCTCCTAATAAAAAGGAGACATCTTATTGATAATAAGACAGATATACAAAAAACAGTTCGTGACAGTATCGTACAAAATAGTAGCTAGCGATGTAAAACTTTCGACAACTATTCCGCAGAGAACGTTCTCTAACGAAGTTTTATTCGATTTTTTTCATCTAGTTTTAGGCATAATAATTTTTTAGGAAATTTATTGTAAAATATATCTAGAAGAAAATATTCATAATATTAACTTCATTTTTCAAAGAAACCTGAAAGAGCATAAATGAAAAAAAACAAGTACAAAAAGGTTTTTTTAGAAAGAAAACAAAACTAAAAGGCGCACAGTTGTACTATGATTCGAGTTTTATTAAACAAATTAAATACAAAAGGTTTCTCTCTTGCAGTTTCTTTTAGTCGTAATCGCATTCCCTTCGCGTTATATAAATAATTAAAACAACAGAGGCAGGTATAAATAAAATAAAAGTACGCGGTTGTGCCTTCGCGTGGAAGAGTCCTAAGTTCTGTCTCTGGCGTTTTGCGTATACAACTTGTACTCGGTGTCTCTAAAACTAAACCCGAACTTTCAAGGAAAAAATAATTATAATCGCATTATTTTGAAACTACGATCTGCCTTTCGCTTATCGAGTATTTCCTACTTTTTACAAATTTTCAGTCGATTGCACTTCGAATTCGAACCGCTTGCTCGATCTACGAGCACAATTTTATCTTCCGTCAAACCTAATTTGATAAGTTTACATCTTTTTATACATAAATTCGACGACATACGGGAAAAATTAAAAATATTAGAAAGTATCGATTCAATATATAACAGTATATAACAAAGTGGCCACTCAAATTTTGGATACAAATTCAAGATCATTTGAGAGATTTTCCAAATTTAATCTTTTCATTTAATTCTTTTATAAATTCCGAAGCTTTCAACATTCAAATATTTAAATTCACAAAAATTCATGGTTACAAATTTTTCAAATTTGGATCATATAAATTATGTACAATTCACACTGACATGCTTAATTTAATAAAAATATATTTATTTAATTTTTAAAGCTTCAAATCTAGCTTTTTCAAAGTCGGAAAAAATAACTGATAAATTCATAGTCCTAATTTTCAATTTTAAAAATATTTCTGATAATATCCCAGTCTAAAAGACTAACGTTTGAGTGGCAACCTTGTAATAATTGCCATTAGCCTCCATCCAATATAAATTAAAAAAAATATTTCTACAAAAACAATTTCACACAATTTTTAATTCTTCACTTCGCGAATGTTTTCAAAGCAAATCGAGCGAGCGGAAGACCGATAAAAAATCGCGAAGTAAATGCATTTGGAATGAAGCGAGGACATGAGAGAATAAAAGGGGACCAGAATAACAAATCAGGATTGGAAAGACAATTGAAACAAGCAGTCGTTCGCTTCGAAAAAAGCGCGTTCTTAATTAATCTGAAGGGGGTTGAGGGGGGTTTATAATCTTCAAGGTGTCATCATCGAGAACGTTGGGTTCGAGTTTAAAACTTATTACGATATGTACAGTGAGATACAGTTAATACAAGAATTACTGGTTACGATTATACACCGAAGAAGCGAGTGGCTCGATTCTTCGAAAATAGAACAGAATATCGACATTCGAAAATCCTGCGAGACGTCTAAAAGGTTAGGCCCTTTTTCCAGCGTTCAATCTTACGATAAATTCCGATTCGTTGAACTCGAAGAAACTGGATTTAGTAGAAAACTTTAAATAAAAACCGAACCTTTGCCTTCGTCCCTCAATTTGAAACATTAATCTCTTGACTTTAGATTTACTATCACTTTTTTCCCCTCTAAAGTTTCCGTTTAAACCACACTTACAAATTTGACCCGGGTAAAGGAAAATATAAATCTTATTTAAAAATAAATTATCGAAACTTAATCTTAAATTTAGGATTAGAAATTAGTGTGAAAAGTTTTTCAAAATATATTTGTGGATTCTCATAGATCGTGTTTGTAAATATGGTTTTAAAAGTAAGAGGAAAAAAGCGATAAATAGCACTAGGTTGTTCATTGTTCCCTGTTCTTCCTCCCTTGTCTTTCTCTCTTTGCTAAAAACTAAATAGGTACTATACGCTATTTACACCAACTTACATGCTATGGAGTTTTTCTTTTTAAAGAGCAGACCTAAAAAGTATATAATACAGACGCCGTCTCGTTACTCAGCGATAAAACGATATTTAACATCTTTGGGCTCGATTTATTACACATTTATATAAATAACGGGCGATCGATTTTGCGAGTCGAAAGGATTTCTCTGGTCCTCGAAGACGAGTCGAGAACTTTGTTTAGTGAAAGACAACATTAAAATCCTCGAGAAAGGGTGTTTGTTCGTCAATTTTAAAATAAATCAATCCTCAAATAAATCGATTATAAAATATATCAATTAAAAAACACCCTCTCTTTAAACTAGAGCCTCTGTCCATATCATTAATCTTGCGAATCAGGATTTTTGAAATGGAAGTGGTTTATTGCGATCGATCGCGTCCTGCCGCGTTCTTTTCAGGAACGCGTTCTTCATACCGATTGATATAGGCGATATTTTTTGTCATATCGATAGTCGATAAAAGGACGCTGGAGAAAGTACTTCCTATGAGTAGTGGGTTCGTTTCTTCAAGGTCTTCCTCGT
This sequence comes from Synergus itoensis, assembly GCA_904066005.1. NCBI lineage: Eukaryota > Metazoa > Arthropoda > Insecta > Hymenoptera > Cynipidae > Synergus > Synergus itoensis. The sequence goes on from CAJFCP010000098.1 coordinate 1,946,186, forward strand.
AGGAACGTTGCTAAATAGTGAAAACGTAACGGTGAAGTAATCTGGAAAATTAACTAAGCAGCGACCGGAACTCGTCGATCGACTTTGCAATTTATCTTCTACACCGCAGACACCTGTGCGTCTTCGTCATCTGAAACAGAAATCGATTTTTCGATTAATCATATCAAGAGAAATGAAAAGAAATTTTTTAATGGGAATAATCAATAGCATTTCTCCAATTTGGAGTATTTTTTGTATTACCTGTATTGAAGTATCAAATTTTTAAACTTAAAAAGCATTGAATTCTAAATTGATTAGATTTTTCATGAGATAAGAATAACTTTAGCTAGTTCTTTCAACTTCATCAAGTACCTGAAATGTGGTTTGAATATTCCCAGCAAAAAATTTCCACATTTTAGATTTCGAAAATGTCACAAATCAAAGAAAAAAAAATTCGTGCACATTGATGCAAGCAAAGTCAAGCCGATCGTTTTAAAATAAATTTTAAAAAATATTGAAAGAATAATATAACGATCACAGAAATCGAGGATTATCACGATCTATGTATTGAAAATATTTTATGCTTTACATATCAATCGTCGCTAGATCACCGGTTGCAAGCAAGCGAGCAAGTGCAAAAATGGGTTGCGGATAGAGGAATTCATTTCAGTTAAGGATTTTTCAATGCGGGTGGTATGCTCTGTGCGCAACAATACTTCACATAACATGACACGACACGACACAAAAACACAAAGAGAAAAAATTGTACATTGAGTTCTAAACACTAATGGGTGAATGACAATGTTAGAACAGTTATTTACAAAATTGACTTTGAAAGGGACGAAAAATGTCAACTATTAGATACAAAAATAAAATTTTCACAAACGGAATTGGTACTGCAAAATTTCGATTCAACCCCTATGCTAAGAATGAATTAAAGAGATTGGAGAACTGATATGAAAAGTTTTTTAAAACTTTAAAATTCTAAATATAATCTGATACAAAATACACTTCAGGGATTTTTTTTTAAATTATTGAAGGTGCCAAAGAATACTCTTTTAGAAAAGAAAATTCAGTAAATGAAGTATAAAGTTGAATAGAGTAATTCTATGAAACATTCATTTTTACATTCTCATCAGAGAATGTACTATTTCTCCTACATATGAATTAAAACGGAGGGTAGAAAAAAGTTATCTGTTCGTGAAGGATGTTTGTAGCGATTGTTTCAGTGTTTATAGTATTTATACCATCTTCGTGATCGTTCCGGTAGGTGACTCCTTCGTGGCTATGAGCACGACCGAGCCTGTGAAGCCTGGCCATCTGAGCTGCGATTTTGTAATTGGGAGGTTGACGACATTGAACGGCACCGACGCCGGGACGCATCCCCGAGGAAGTCATCGCGCCTGGTGGCAAAGGGGGCGGCATACTTAAACCCAAGTTGACTCCGGCTCCTGTTGAACCTGAAAACCCTCGACGCTCTGGTTCTCGATTCTAATTTCTCCCTCTCGATTCGAGAGCTCCTCACAAATTCGATTGATTTTGGACGAGAGGATAAAAATGTTCTCTCAGCAAAATGTTAAATTTTAACTTCTTTACTATAAGTAAGATTGATTATTTCGTTTACAAAAGAAAGGTTTTGTGTCCCGTCGTCCAAGATCCTTATCGAAAAAAAAATATTATTCGACGATCGAACAGTTTGATAATAAAATTTAAACTTTCTTTTAATGAAAGATTTAAAGCACAAGGGCACTATTAAAATTTGTTTGATATTTAATTAATGAGTGTATTTGACTTTTCAGTTATATTTGACAGAAAATTTCATTTGTTCTAAGATTAAAGTGATCGACCGCCGAATAGAATTGAGAAAAAATGAAATCTCGTCTGTCTAGTCGCCAAGGACAGGTTTGGGTTCTTCTCCTCAGTAAATCTAGCACAAATCTACCCAACCGAAATAGCATAAATCTTTGAAACTGATTATGTAATTAGTACAAATACCCTAGAAAATGATCCTACCAGGTTAAACCTACTAAAGACGCGCTCTACGTGCACTCAACCGACACACAGTCACAAATGCGCACAACTTTGAAGCACGTTTCATTAAAAGCAATTACATTATTTGCACAGAGACGTTGATTAGTTTTCGTGCAATACCGTCCACAAATAAATGTTAGTATTTCATTACAAATGATCAAGTGCCTTTGAAAATATTAGACTGAAAACAAAATAAATTAACTGAGTGAGGAATTCTCTTTAAATTATTTTTCAGTGAAATATTTCAAAAGCAGATCATCAGCAAGGGGATTTGGATAAGTGAAATTAGAGCGGATGCGTGAGAAAAGCTAATGAAAGCAAAAAAGCGAGGGTGAGAATTGGGACGAAGAAGCAACTCACCTTGAGGAGGCAAGGTTTGGTGATGATATTGTTGATGAAGATGAAGATGGTGATGATGATTGTGATTCTGATTTTGACTGTCAGGAAGCGGAGGTAACACTGCTACCGCGTGAGGAAAAGGGGGTGGAACTCCACCTCTCAAAACCGACCCTGCTTTTACATATAGGATACGAATATTTCATTTGCTCTAATCTTATTGCACGAAATTAAAATCCACCAAAAATTTGTATTTACGATCGTCGTTGTTATTTATCATCTAAAAATTAATGTTATTTCTTTAATACGAGAGACCGGACGAGAAGCGAAGTTTCGCAAGCGATTTTACACAGCTGAAGCAGATTTAAAATTTTAAATAATAATATAGCAAAACGAAAGAAAATTTTTCATTTAAAAATGTTGAATGAGATACTGCAAATATACGATTTAAACAGCAGTTTTTGAAAAAATAACTTTATTAAAGAATATAGTCGTTTTATAAAATGAGTATTTTGATTGTTAAATGATGTAAAATATGCTTCAGATTTCCCAATTTTCCAGAGAAAACTAAAACCATGATGACTGCATTACGACGCGACATACAAACTACAATGCTTCTTTCGGAAATTAACATTAATTTACAGTTTTGTAATCTACGGAGGGCGGACAGAGAGTGTAAATAAGGGAAGCCAAGATGTATGAAAGCGTAGCTTTTATACGCAACTACATACCTTGCAAGGCGGAGTGTCGTCTCTGCGGTGGAGGTGGACTTCCACCGGCCTCGACGCTGCTCCCGCTATGGCTGTCCAGCTGTGTACTGTGACCACTGTCACTGCTCGTCACCGAACCTACGCACAATTTCCCCAAGATACTCTATCACTACTCCTTCTAGCCCATCAAAATCCAATTTTCTTAAAGTTATTCGTCTACTTTTCAGTAACACAATATTAAAAAAAGGAACAACAAAAATCAGAAAATACAGGTCTCACAGTTATTTTTAAAAATTGAAATCAAGAAAATAAATAAGGACTAAGCTGTGAGACCTGAATTATTCAATTTTTTATTCATGAATCCTTAATACCTACTCTTAATTCAATGAAACCCCTAATATAAAAATGTTTACCCCTTTCTCATGAAACTTGTATATAAGGATTGCTTCTAGAATAAAAACTTTCTAAAATAGACTACAAGTTAAGATAAACTATTCTAATCGAAACTTCTAAGCCTAAAGGCATACTCGTCATTACTTCTGCACCGCTCTTTTAAATCCGCATATTGCCAGAGAAACAACGTCGATCGTTTTCAATGTGAATTAAATAAATTTACAACCAGATACAAATAAAACCTTTTTTTCTTCTAGCTCTACCCATTGTCAGTCTCTAATTTTAACAGGATCGGGACCATGATGTACCTGCCTATCGATTTGAATCACAAGCGCGAGCCTTTGGCGTACAAAATGCGTGTGCGTGTGGGTATAACGAAATGACATGGAACATTTATGAATTGCGATACGGCGGTGCAGCGTGCAAAACAAAGGAAAACTCTCGCACTGCGAGAAACCCCGACCGGTGTTTGTGTACATGACGAATGACGAGTAACGAAAGTGCATTGTGCTTCCAAACAAAATGCCTTCTTTAAATATAATTCGTTATTTGATCCGAATCCAGATGCATCAAAAACTGAAGCTCTACTTAAAATTTAGAAACTCTAAAATTTCATGGTCTAAACAGGCGTGTCAGGAACTTTACAAGTTCCAAGTAGTAACTTGAAAATGATGAAAAAAAAAAAAAAAAAAAAAAAACAGTAACTTGCTAGCAGGCTTGTTTGAAATTTGCAAGCACCTAAATATCGGCATTTCATTTGGATGTTCAAGAATTCAGAAGGAAACTTACCACTGGTCAGCGTTTTCCTCAAAGGCTGTAGATTACTAAGACTCGTGACGCTGCTGCTTTCGGCACTGAGATCTACAGGAGGTGGAAGTCCTGAAGGAGTATCACTGTGCGACCTTTCATGCATGGGAACTCGGGTTCCAGAACCAACTCTTCTAGGCGCGCCGGGACTTGGTTCCAGGCCACTAGTGTGTATCGCTAATCCAGGAACCGGAAGTGGCGGTGGACAGTGCTTCGGCTGGTAGGGTCTCGTTTTGTGAGGATCGGAGAGCGCGAGCATTTTTCTCACAGCTTGCGGCGACGCTGCCCCAAATTTTGTACCTGTAAAAACGATTCCATTTATTATATTTGTTTATTTTTAATTTGTTAATAATGAATCCGTTTCTTTAGAATTTGAATAATAATTATAATAATCGATTTGAAACTTAGAAAATAGTTTTAGCGTCTGTAATAAAGAGATACGAATTCATTCATCATCAATGAAATAAAATATTCGAGCAAGGTTGTAAACCTTGTATGCTCTTTCTGCCCTCACTGGTACTACTGGCGCTGCTGGTCGTCGAAAGCGTTGGAGAAGGATGCCTTCTGCCTCTGTTTCCAGCGAGAGGAACTGCCGCAGCGATGGCAACGGCTCCTGCATGTTGTTCGCAATCGCTCGAGAGTGCATGTAACCTTTCCTCATCGGTAATGACTTTCATGTTTGCGAGGTAGGCCTTAACTCGTCTCACCATCTGCGCTTCCTCGAACATCTTCTTTTGATTCGGCACCGCAGTGGATTTCTTCCGCCTCTTTACAGTTGCGGTTTGACCTCCTTGATTACCCGTAGTCATTTGATTTAGGGCAACCATCGCAGAACTAGGAGGCTGACCTCCCCTTTCCAGCATCGTTAAGAGATCGTAAGGCGAGGAACACATATTCGTCAGTGTTCTCACTTCCTTCGCGATCATTCTGAGTTTCTCGAAATTCACGAGATTTTCTACCCTTGAGTCATTTCCCAAGTGTATGAAAGTCAAGTCTTTCTTAACCACTGGATAAAAGGGAATCTGGAAAAAGAATTGTAAAAAGTTATTTAAAGTTGAATTAGAAAGCCCATCGCAGTGCTATGGGTCCCAATGAAAGATGAAAATACTTATGGAAAAAAGAAAACTTACGATTGGCGGTTGAGTTTGTTCAGAGGCAACAAGTTGTCGATACTTGCTCATGTTTCGACTCGGATCCATGAGCTCTTGCAAATCGCTAAACAGTCTTTGATATTTGCTGGGTAATTTTTCCCAGGAAGCTCTTAACCTAGAAACCGCGCCGTGACCCAAACCTGAGACTATCGCGAACATTGAATTGAAGTTTTTGCATTCCTTGCATTGACCTGTAAGAAAATTAAATTTTACAATATTTCCAATCAATTTAAAATAGTTCTTTTTCTGCTATCTGTTGAGAAATACTAAAAAGGAGACACTCACGGGCAATTTTGATGAACTGTTTGATAATTTTGCTGCGTCTGACGAGGTTGTGTTCAGAACAAACTTCCGTCACTACCCAGAACATCTCCCTATTGACTAGTTCCGCAAATTGGCTGAGCATAGGTATTCCGTACCTACTTTTTAATTCAAAGAGGTCGTCTACGTATTCCGTAGATTCAATTTGCCTGAATATACTAAAATCTTGCAGTGTCAGTTGAATCGCAACCTCGACGGCGTTCAACTGAAGGAAGTGCACCTGGGACTCTCGAATGAGTTCCGGCGCCTGCTCATCAGCAACTAGAGTTTCCGAAATACCGTTTGTCTTCAAATAATATCGAGAACTAAGGCCAATTCGCTCCGCAAGATTTTGCAGTTGATCCGGCAGTCTACGTTGCTTGATCATTCCTCCTTCACCGACGCTCACCTCCGTCAAAGAAAAATTCGAACTACTATCGGTTATTCCGAATTCCCGGAGAGCCAGCATCACAACCTAAAACACGAAATAAAACATGAAAAACTCAGTTCTATTTTTATGGAAAATTAACAATTTAGCTATTCTAGAATTCAGTTATCAATTATTTACCTCGTGCGCTGTCGTCTCTTTATTCACCCAAAGGTACTTGCAGGTCTGATCAGCTTTGTAGACTTTGAGAACATGTTCTGGATGATCCGGAGGCCGTAAATCATCATAGCAATAAAGAGAGGTGAGATCTGGATTGCTCCTCGAATGGTAGAGGTTCGTGGTCGTTTGACTCAGACCTGTTCCTGGTGGAGTGTGTGGTGGTCCTAGGGGATCATCGACGTGAACGCCATCGCTGTAAATTCAATATTTCAAATGAACATGAGGAAATATAGAATAAACATAAAATAATACTAAAGATCATGCTAAAGATGTGTATACATACTTGATCGTGTTCTTTGGCAATATATTCATCTTCATTAAAGCCTTCTGTAATCGCCTCTTGGGTCCCAGAGTCATGAAGCCCTTGTGTTCTTTTTTCGTATCCTTGCAGGGCGAAACATTGTTATCTGGAATCAAAAGCGGAACCCCTCCCACCATTGGATTGAGAGGATTTACGGGTGTGATGGGATCAACATGTGTTGAAAGCCGTGCACGTGGATCTGTTGGCAGTTTCGGAATTTCTGGCTTGTTTGCTCTTCCTCGTGGCCTTGGCGAGTTGTCTGGCATCTGCGTCATGTCCTTAAAGGCTAATAAATTGGATTTTACAGTGATGCTGAGGTGTGTCGACCCTCTGAGGATTTCCAGCGCCTTAGCGTGATTCACGTGCTCGAAACTCTGTCCGTTCACTTCCAGGATCTGATCTCCCCTTTTTAAACCAACTTCCTCGGCTTTCGATTTCTTATCTACTTTCGAAATGAAGATGCCAAAGCGTCGCTCATATCCTCCTAGGATACTAAAGTGAAGCACTTCGTCTCTACTCGGTCTCGCCAAGGTTACGTTTCGTGTCCTCGCTTTTGCCGCACAAGCTATGTTTAGTAACCTGTTAAAAAATGAGAAGATTATGTAAGATAAACTATAGAATTATGTTAAACATTATTTGAAAAGAGTAATTTGCCAATTTACCTTTGTTGACCCAGCATCTTTTCCCTTTCAAGTCCCGCCTCGAAAGTCTCCAAGAACTCCATCATAGCCGGATCTGTTTCAAAATCCGTGAAATGATTATTCACCCAAAGAAGAACGACCCTCGCGACGCAATCCCGAACTTGTGGTTGCTCAAACCATTCTAACAATTGATTTGCGACTAGGAGCGGACTGTCAATAAAAGTACGATGAGTTAACAGAAAGTCTTCCACGTAATTTGGATCTGTAATACTGTTTTCTTCAATGAGCTGCATCATCAAACGTTCGGGGGTTCCTCGGATAACGACGTAGCCTCTGCGTGCAGCTCCATCCAAGGCTCCTCTTAATTCTGTCACGAGAACCACTCTTCCATTTTCCTCATGCCGCCTCGTGTTCTCCTCACCCTGGTGTTGAATTCTAAAGTAGTCCGCTTGTGTTATACAAACAAATTGGCAGTCATCACATTTCGTCCTCATAACACCCCGATGTTTTAATTTATCCATTGTGGGTAAAGTTCCGAAGCTGTCGCCGAGATGAAGTTGCTCGATCTCGCCGTTACTGTGTTCGATTTCTACGGCTCCATTGATTAGCACACTCCAACTATCAAGGTCTTCTCCATCGGCTAAGACAACCATTCCGGACCTTTCGACCACCGCGAAAACCATCACAGCACAAAGTGCTCTTCTTACGGCTAGCGTCATATTCGTAAAGGCTTTCAGGTGTTGAGTGAACTCCAGGAGGATTTCTATGTCGTCTTCTGTCCTTTCCCCTGGATCCTTTTCCAGGCATTCTCGAACTGTATCTCGCACAGTCAAGCTCTGAAAATTGAAAATGATGTGAAAAGATTTCGAAACGGTTTGTAGATTTAAATAGCTGATTAGGAGAAAGTTTACGACGTAGCAGACAAATAAATTTTAACTTACATCCATGCTTTCGGCTAGATCTTCCTCCTCGTCGCTGTCCACGATGGACTCGACAAGGCCAGAAAGATCTACCTCGTCTGCATCAGCATCCAAGGAACTTTGAACAGACGTCATGGTGTCAGAACCACTGTATGCCGAACTCGTATCGCTTGAGTGGCTGCTTCTGTTAGACTTTTGATACAGTTCTGGCCTGCCTGTCAGGCCTTGTGAAAACTGAAACGAAAAAGATATCTGTAAGTTTAAAATCGAAGAACAAATTTAATTGGGTTAGATATAATTAAGGAGAGGAGTTCTAATTATTGCAAGGCGAAGTATTTAAAAATATTCAAAGGACAGTTTACAACCATCTAAATCCAAGCTTTGGAATTTGAATTGCTTATTTTATATAAATTCTGTTTCGAACAAACATTTGTGAGGAACTTTCGCCCATTGTACGAGGATACATTATCGAGCAAGAAACAAGTGGCGGCATAATTCACTGATTAATCATCTCAATTGTGCCTGAAATTGTTTATGCTGCGGCAGTAAGACAAACATTAAAATTAAAATTAACGATCGGCTGCAGAAACTTCAATTGTATTTGATGTATAATCATATGTATAATTAAAATTGCTAGTAGAAATGCCTCCAAATTTAAAAGTCCCCAATTTGGAGACAATTATAAAATTCTAACTATTTGCCACACTTGAATAAATAAACCGAAGGACATTTGATTCGTGAAACAAAACGTAATAACAATTCTGCCCTTGTGAATGAATCTGAATCTGATTTCTGGAAAAATGGAGAGCAAACTCCAAATACCATTTAGCCATCCATGTATAACGTTAAACCATCCAATATTCCAGATGGATCAAAAGAGAGAACGTGAGCCTCCGAAATTAAAATTGGATCAATGAATCTGGTAGGTACGGGTTTCAGTGTGTCTCTTTCTCTCTGAGAATATGAATAGGAAATACCACGGGAAATACTAGGAATGGGCGTGAGACGTGATTGGGTCGGAGTTGTAATGGTTGTAGTGGCATGTTAGGTTAGGATGCTTGTCATGACCGTCATGACGACGGTCATGACATCACGCAACAACTGACATTTAAAATCGGAGAATGTTTCCGAGAATAATAAAATATATAGGACAAAACATATTTTGTACGTCTACAATAAATAATAGAAAAATTAATTAATCATTCAGCTTTCTGCAATTTGACATTATTTAAAACTTTCACAATTCGACAATGTTTAATGTAAACAATTTCAAACGGAATAATTTCCGAATCAAACTGTTTATATCTGTTGATATCTGTATAAAAATAATATAAATAAAATTGAACATTTCCCAATGGGAAGATTGATCGGAGAATATTCTCGAGAATATTCTCTCCATATTCGCGCACCCACACTCGTATGTCATATCTCACTCTCGCAACTGTAATCCACACGAGAACATGAGACTGAGAAAGAGGAAATATGTATCAGACGGGAGCGAGAAAAACACTAGAAAGGAGAAACAAAACAGAGACGCCTGTCACTCCCGTCAAAGAATTCGAGTTCGGGTGACAAGCCCATTTCGTTATTCAAATAAAAGTGAGTATTGCCACCATAAAAATGGAGTTAGAGGATTTACTGAAATATTATAAAAGGATCCTGGTGAGGCTGAGGAAAAGACAACCGCGAACAAACGAGTCACGAACTCAAGGCCATCTTGAGACTTGAGACTTGAGGAGATCTTAAACAGCTTGGACTCACTTGATACATGCCGAAGGCATCCATCCTCTCGAAACCGGCGCGCACCACTTCCCAATTTGTTGGTACGTCAACGCCAGCCATTCATGGCGACCACTCTTTTCATATTTTTTTTTTTGAGATTGCGCTTTTCACCGACGCGACCCAACGCGTCGAATTTAATTTCCCGCACAGCACAGTTTCACTCGCGACCGTATTCCAATCTGTAGTTGTGAAGTGAACACTGACGGAAATGTGTTTCGTGTTGTAAGTTATGTGCTCCGTAGGTCGCGAGCGCGAGAGGCTAACGGAGCAAGAACACGGAACGACTGGGGAATGGCTCCCTCTACTTGGTGAGAAATCAAAACCAGGAACGTTTTATTAAGGCGACATAGACCAGGGAATCTTTTTAAGCTACAATTGAGTACAATAAATTTTATTTATTTTATTCAGCACTTTTTTATAACAAGAAATTGATTGAAAGTTAGATTAGGTTGATTTTGGCGGGAAGTTTAAATTCGAAAATTTTTAACACTAGCATTGTTTCCTCTTACAGAAGCCCACATTTAAATATTATTAAAGTTAAAGATGTTGCGTGTGGTGTCATTGTTTTGAATTAAAGTTCTGTGAGAAAGGTTAATATAATAAGAATCACAATTGCCTACAAAATTGAACAATAGGTATTTCCAGGTATTTCGGTCATCTATTCTAAATAGACTTACTGCACTATTTACCTGACAGGCTTACCAGAAGCTACAGGTGGACCACCCAAGGGGCATCCCCTAAGGTCGGTCCTGTTCAAAAGTCACGTGACCCTTTGGGTGTCTGCCAAAAGGGGCGTAGTTACGACTTTTAAACCCCGGGTCATTTACAATGACCAATTATAATTAATTATAATTGTATTAAAAATGAAAAAGTGAGAAAAATAAATAGTATAGAAACATGTATAATTTCTAGAAACAAAAAACAAGATGTGCTTTCAAAAAATCCAATATTGAAGGAAGAATAAAATAATTCAATCAGGAAGTAGAAGATCAGTAGTTTTTGTAAGAAAAGTGAACGTAAGACGAAAAATCTGACACCAACTGCATTGTGCTATTGATCTCCAGACCCAGACATAATCCAAATAATGTTTTATGTTTGCGTCTCCGGTTACGATTCGTCACTATAGGGATAGTAGGTCGGCACCGATTGTGGGCTGATGAATAATAAAGTTGATCCAATTGTCGATTGTTGGTTCACTTGCAAACGCATTAACTTACAAATTTTTCAATATTCCAGGTTTCAAAATAAAAATTTCATGATTTTGAATGTTTAATAACACATTGCGATTGGAAACAAAAAATTGGAACGGAATTGTTTAAAGCTTGTCCTAAGTTAAATACCGAATTTCTAAAATATAAAAACAGCTTTTAAATTAGTAGGAAATAGGACGTTTTTGCTTCAGGTATAGAGGCTGTCATCAGTTCTTCAAACCGTCATTGAAAAGTACATAGCAGAAGAAAAGAAAAAGGCCGATGGCCTGTAAGAATCGAGTAGAAACGTGCAAGGCTCGAGGTAAGAAAGATCCGACTCATGATTTATCTGACCTCTTATTCTTCCTCATCCCTCACTTTTCCTTTTTCGACTCCTAACGTAAAATATTATGCATTTATTTTACGTTCAGTTCCGGTTGAATTTATCTGCTTCATCCTAAACAGTTTGAAACTTAAAGCTCACAAGGATGAAAGAGTATCAATAAATCATCATAGATTTAAAATATTTTCAATATTAATCTTTAGTCTTGACTTGAATCCACCAATCAATAAAAAATCTTACTTCGTTTTTGGAATCAGAATATATCTTTATCATTTTAAAGGATTTTATTTTAAAAAAATACAACAGGATTACAAGAATATAAGAGGGAAAACATCCTCGGGCTTTTCTTAACACTAAAAGTCTGACTAAGCCTTGCATTAGATTTACTAGATAACGAGAAAACAAAATGGATACTTAAATAAATGCTCTTGGAAGGCAATGGGTGTGTGTGGGAAAGTAAGTCGGTCACGCAACAATGCAAGAAATAATTATAAATGACCACAGGAAAGAAAACGGCGCCTGTCTTGTATTGATTAAACTACACAAAAACCCAGATTCATCAAAATAGAGCATTTCAAAATAGAAGATGTAATAATTAATAATAACTGAGAACGGAATTAATTTTAGAAGACCAATTATAAATTCCCTCTCACTTAGAACAGTATTTTTGGACCGAAATACCCGTCAATCAAATTTTAGAACATTGATTACACAATATTGTGTAACTAAAACGGATTTAAGTTTAAACTGTTAAAAATTGAAAGCTTACCGTGTCCTCAAAGACGAGATTCACCTGCCGATGATCGGTGATTGGGTGAGGATGTGGAGGTCGGTGCATCCTTCCACTGTGAACTTCCGGATAGTCGATCTACAAAGAAATAATTAATTAAAATCATATCAACAAAAATTCTAGTAAAAGTTAATAGTAAAATAAATAATAGGAATTTATTTCTCTTTCTTTAATTACAACTGAGAAATAAATTAAGATGTTTTAGCATCGTTTTTTCTTAAAAATCAGGATATTTAAAGTCACAGTTTTTTTTCATATTGAATGGTGTAAATTTAAATAAATCTTTTCGTGTAACTGAGATCATTTTTTATTTATGGTAACTTTCCTGAAACCAGATTTTCATTCTACGATATAAAAGAGTAACTGAAAAGATATCAGTTTTTATTGTCATCAGGGGTTCTTTTTTATTGTTCTTTGTATGCTGGCTGCGTTAGCTTTTCGTTAAAGATACGCTCGGGTTAGGGATTTTGGCTCCTGAGAAGAATCAGACAGTAACGTTCGTTGTTGTTTTATAAAAAAAGAGAGAAAAAGACAAAATAGAGAGACAAACAACGGCCTCTGACCGGAACTCGTAGGCCGGACTTCCGGTTGATACAAACGCTTACACGCTATTCAAAACTGTGATCGAGTGCTCAGACACTGATTCAACCTTTTTTATTAATGAGATTTTAATTGGCTTGCGAACTTAAGTTTGATACAAATTATCACTTACAGCCACATTCATTAATTTTTCTTATCTTTATCATTGAGCACGATTACTTGATTAGAATCAAGATAAGTAGTTTCAATTATAGATTAAAATTTCAAACGGAAAACGTTCACAATTTAATAATTTTAGATCCACTGGTCTTCATTTTCATATATGAAGAATATAAATTTACTTTATATAAAGTAAAGTGTTTTACGAAAAATGCATATGAGATTTTATGTTATCTCTCAGATTCTTTGATAATGAGGATGCTTGAACGCAAACTTATATTCAAAGGAAATATTTTCAGTACATCTTGTCTATGGAAAGAAAATTTATGTGCATTTACGGACGCACTACGTATATACGCACGTGAATGTGGAATTTCGCCCACGCGGGGTTGAAAGACCCACGCAGAGAAAGACGAGCCAAAGAAAAGGGCTAAAAGGATCAAATGCGATGATTTATAATCTATATCCTATAAAAAAAAAAATAAGAAAAAAACAAGGCGAGAAAGTACCAGATATTGTGAAATTTTATCAAATTAAAGAGAAAATTGATTCGTAGATAAGCAATTTTTTTTTAAAGTACACATTAAAAGTGGAAAAAGTTATTAACTGGTTCGCCTTCAAATAAAATTATAATTTGTTGTTTCAATGAGTCAAGTGAAGGGAAAGTAGCTTAAAGAATTAAAAAATCTGAGACTAGCGCACTTAAAGAATCTCCTCACTTCTGACTTTCCATCACTTTCCACCAATTGACCTCAAGATTCTTAAAGTCTAAAAACTCTGAAAGTCGTGCTAAATACAAATGGACAAGAGGACTTTTCCGGAAATGGGATTTTCATGTTTCCTTTACCTCGGAGGAGACCACAGATAAAGTACTGGGTGTTCCAGGCCAACTTCTGGACAGTGAACGACCTCTTTTTTTCCTCATGATGACACGAGGTCGACCTGACCTTCCAGTATGCTTCAACATTTTATTTCACTTTTCACGTCTTCACTTTCTTTTGCACCAATTTCAATATTTCAAAATCCTATCACTTCTCCACAGCACTTCATTCCTAATATTTACTTTCTCAATTCAACTCAATAGACAATTTTCGCTAAACTTCACCAAATTTCACTTTTCACTTGTTTATAATATCATAATCCATCTTTGGTTCTTTTCTATCTCATAATCTAAAATTTCTCTTAAATTCATTAGAGATTGTTAGTCAAAATCGCACGTTGAGGTCGTTGCCAACAGAATCTTTAAAACACAAAACACAGATCAAAATAATTTCTACTAGAAAGCCATCCTGACTGAAAAATCCTCAAAATTTTGTCCATGATCCTTAATTAATATTGCAAATCACTTTTTTTTTAAATAAAAACTCACAGTGTGCTTTAATTGACGTAAAAACCATCGATTATTTCCATTTTTTGCCCCCCTTGACGGGAAATTTTTTTAATTTCGCAAAATTTATGGCAGATGCAATTACATTTTTGAAAAAGGGAGTTATAATCAGATTTTTGTAATCTTTAGAATAGAGAATACACCGAGGACGAGGTCACTCGCGTACGAGTTCCCAGCGTTCACTACCAACTACTTTACTGTAGAATGGTGAACGATTCCATGGTGGCGTGGTGCATTCGTTCAAGAGAGACGGGAACTCGGAGGAACCGGTCACGTGACACGCCCGTACGGCTCACACGTGTTAACATGGTGCGTTAAATAACTCGAACTGGTATCGTGTATATTCACAGAAAACAGAAGGTCGAAAACTGGCTGAAGCAATCCAATAGTCTTCATTTATCACACTTCTAATGACTCAAAAAAAGGCTTCAAAATTTATAGTTTTTGAGCCATGAATTTAACTTAATTTCAAGAATTCAATTTACATTATGAATTGTTCATTTAAAAAGTAAATAATTAATTCATAATAATAAGTGCATAATAATAAATGCATAATAAATTCATAATAATAAATTATGCAAAATGATGTGAACAGGAATATTTTTTTTGTTTTTTATGTATTTACAATCTACTTGAATTCTGAAGTGCACTTGGAGCACACTTGAACCTCTCTGCACTTCTTTTTCCTGCAATGACGCCAATGGGGTCCTGACACGACTGCAAAGAGGAACTAAAATACTAAAATAAAGTAGACAGGCGCCGAGTGAACGCCAGGAGTATGAATGTGTGATACACGTCCCTGGGCCTGTTTGGACCAGTTTGGACCACCATCAGTGGTATGGGGGTACGAGGGGGTTGCGGAGGAATTTTAGCACCGTCGACCTCGCACAGACCTTTCTATCCCGACTCGTTTCTTCCTTCAAATTTCGTTTAACATTTATATCTTCTATTCATTAATAAATAATTTCAAACAATTCTAAGATCAGAAAATGACCTGGTATCATTTTTTTCTGCGGGTCCTGGAAAATTCCAACTTTCCCTCGGTCCAAACGACCCGAAATTCCATTGTAAGGCTCAAACCCCTCATTCAGTAATAAAAATGAAAAAGACTTTAAAGTAATAAAAAGAGTGAGGGATTTTCCAGGAATTAGGTATAATCGTTTTACAGTTAGAGGTCAGAGTTTTATAATCACGTCAAAACTCATTTTTATGGAATTCTCTTTAACAGTTACTTTTATCTACTAATTTTCTGCTTTGTAAATGAAATTTGCATTTTATTTATTTAATGAATTAAATAAACATCGATTTTAAATTCTCAGATAAGAGATTGTCAGTGTTCCTGACAGTGAATTGACTCGACAAATAGTTTACAGAAGACAGAATAGAGAATGAAGATTGCTTCCTTCCGCGTTGTTTCACATCGTCGCGAATTGAGTTTATCGCATTCGTTTAATGTAGCAACAATAGGACTCTGGAACTCTCGATACGTCGTTAGATAATCCCATTCAAGTATCCACTTTCAAATAAAGAGTAAATAAAACGACCAACACATTCGTTTTTATTCACACCCTATCAGTACATACAGAACCCAAACGAACCGGAACTCGACCTGTCCTGCAAAACTGACCCTACTTCCGACATTAAAAGTAGAAGTGTTTTCTTTCCACTTATCAAAACAAACTATTAGCTTAATATTCGAAATTTTAGGAGAATGAAAAACAATTTTTCCCTTCATGGGAAACTTCACTCAAACAGCATTAAATTGCGTATTAAAAACTCGGTATTAAAATACGTTTAAATTTATGAATTTTGAAATTTTAATACTTCTAATAGATGAAATAAAAAATGTGTTTAATTGAGGTTTCTACGACAATTAAACCTTGAAATTTAATCACTGCACACTTATGTATATCATTCACTTTCGATTCCACTCGCAACTCGCATCCTTGCAAAGTATCCAAAATTGAAAACGCCGGAAGTCAATGAGGCACTCGACTTCCGTCCGTCACGAGACGAAAACGAAAAGCGACTGAAGCCAACCGGTCGTCCGGTTTTAATCGAGAGTGCTCGATAAGGTTGCTATCATTTTCACGGATGTAAATTTTTTACCATTCATTTACCGAGTACACGAGCCCGCACTTTCCGGATTCGAATTCACGCAACAATGATTCCCAATCAGCATCATTTCCCATAAAGGAGTGGTTTTGTCACTCTTTCAACTGAATAGAATAGTCTATTTCATTGAATTTCACTTTTCGACACTTCTTTTATCCTGGAAGTTTAGCAGAAGCATAAAAACAACGGTAATAAATTATTAAAACGCTTTGAGAACGAATCTAAATTATCTCGGATTAAAAAAATGCACCAAGAAATAAATCCTCTGATAAATTTAATTCGATACTCGCTCATAGTCGGATAAACATCCGATAATAGGATTACACAATCTCTTATAAGTCGTTTGTCAATATTGAGACTTTTTTTGTATCGTTTCCGCTTTATAAACTCGACTCTAGCTCTTCCCATGGATCTTTTGCACCGTTTTCTGAAGAAAAAGGTGTGGAGAAGAACACCTCGATTCCTTTTTCCTTGGGACTCTAGTGAGTTTTTCTCCCCTCTGCTCACTGGGGCATGAACGACGAACCCTTTAGCCTTATCCATACATTTGTGTATATAAATATGTGTAAAATGTATATATATATTTATACATCACACAAGAATCTATGTTGGTTGCGACATGAGTGAGTGAGTGTGGGTGAAGGCACGTTGGATACGATATGCGATACGATGCCTCGCTACAAGTAACGTTTGCTGAACGACTTGCTTTCCATTCATGTTTCATGCCTCGCGGTCACATACATTCCATGTGTGAATTTTCTTTATGTATTAGTGCAAGTACAAGTTACTATCTTTTACTACTACACTCGAAATTCTCGAGTCCCGGCTCTTACTCACGACTTCTGAGTCATAATAATTGAACTCGTGTGGGAAAAATTTAAATGAACTTCGTCTTTCTTGTGTTTGTTTTAATTGATCTGATTCAGTTTTATGTGACTGATTTTCTTCTTTTGTGATTGTTTCTCGCGAAAACAAGTGCATTTACTGCTGTAAGATTCACTTTACTTTTTAGCTCGATTTTCTCTCTTAAATTTTTTGTTTCAATCAAATAGTTTCAATATATTTGCTTGATTTGATGAAAATATGTAATTTGAGTTGCAGGCTTAATGTCTTTCCTTAAATAGGAAGGAATTTGCATGGCTTGCATTTTTGTCAACTGGCCGCATATTATTCACGCAAAATTGCAATTCACGCCCTTGAGATATTTGGAGACGTATGAATCTCTCTATAAATGAAAAACGTGACGGAGAGTAAGGGACTTCGAAAATGAAATTCCTTTTCGTGTTCCGACATTATTGCTTGAGCGACAGTTTATTTTAAGGTCCCTCTTTTCAGACTTTTTCCATTTTTTTTCTACTTTTAAATTCATCCCTTTTTTCAAGACCTTTGTGTATATTGCACACGCACATTGCACGCAAATGTCACCGTGGAATTCCAAATAAAAATCTTTGGCAGATAAATTTGTATCAGCTTTTCAAAGTATAATTAAAATATTTTGTCAGAATACTGCCAAATTGTACTGGTATTTGAAATATCCTGAAAAGATACTGATTCACAGAAAAGATGATTCTTAAGGAAGGAATTGAGTCATTAACCCAATTCTAGATCAACTTCCAGATGACAGGAAAGTAAAAAAAACGTAATTTCTTTTATAAAAGAAATGATAGGTTTTTATTTTCAAAGGGGTACACTTTCACAATTTCCTATCGGAAATCGATAAATCCTTATCATGTTTTTTCGGAAAATGATATGCTCTCCTGTATTTCCAGTTTCTTTAACGAGATACGATGTTTTATAAACAGAAAGTTCAGCGCCTACATATAGCAACTATCCTTTCAGTTAGAAAACCGATACGAGAGCTTTGAACTTTTGTGTATTTCGGTTTGAGACTGAATACTAAGTAAACTAAGGAGAATGTTTGAGTAGGTGAATCAGTATCTAGGAACTTTTGATTGGAATCTGTTTTCAGATTCCAGGATTGGAATTCGAAAAACAAATCATATAAAAGATCAAGGTGTATATTTCTTTAAAAAATGCAGAATATTTAGTAAAGAGATAGTACATTCCACCAAATTGTAAATATTGAAACCGAAAATAACTCTTGAGGAAGATGGAATGACACTTTTTATTATTTCAAGGAGAAACCAGATGCCTAGAGTGTTTATAGAAAAAATAAGAAAAAATAGAGTCGATACTCTCTTTCTATCTATATATATATGAAGAATCTGACAAGAGCAGATGACAACAGAACAATGTCGTCTGCAGACATTGAGAAAGTTTCAGCATCAGGAAGATAATTCCCTTCGAAATTGTCCCGAGAACTTCAGCTTGCTATCGAACATGCCAAGATCATCAAAGGTTGAATCTACAATACTTACTAATAAGATTGTACCTTATTCCATATTCCAATATCTAAACTCTTGTTGTTGATGGTAAGTAGAATTAGAAAAAATGCTCGATTTTCCTAACTCTTGCCCAATTAATACCTCCAATCTTCCACCAATATATTTTCTAAACTTTAGCAGAAATTTGTAATTAAAGAAAATTCATCACATAAAATTCAAACATTCTCTCTCAATTTTAATTAAACCCCCTAACATTTGCAATTTTGCAAAGAGAGGAAACTACTCTCCCGGGAATTCCTCGTTGAGGTGAAAATGAACAAGATTGGAACATAGGAAGCAGGGGGTTGAGGATTAAAATGATTCACGCCCACTCAAGTTCGTAGGAAGGTACGAGTATAAGAACTATGGTAATTTGCAGCAGCATCATCACCAATTATCTCAAGGGTTGGCTAATTGCGAGAAGACTAATTTTAAGATCAGGTAAAGCGACTTATAATGTATAATATACTGAGTACACAGCCATAATTAATAGGATTGGCGTAATTAACTCAGTAAAACAGGTGGGAGAATCGAGAAATCATTTGACATTTTATACAGGGGATAAGAGAAGGTTAAAGGTCATGGGTCCTCATTGTACTTGGGTCATGAGGGGTTTAACAGCCCCCGGGCGCTTGTGGACCTAGATTCGCCTCTGCACCTCTGAAAAAGGTGAATAATGTGGAATATTGCGGAGGATGAGAATTTCGCGTGGGAGAAACATAATGGAAAATATAAACGAGAATTCATGTGAAAGGAGATTTTTTTGCTTTTGTTTCGCTTTCATTCGAAATAGGTAGTTCCTAATTTGATTAAAGAGAAATGATCTCTCTTATTCCTGTTTAAAGAAAAGCAAATTCATTTTTAAATTAACCACACTTGAAAGCATACTTTGAAATTTAAAAAATGATTTGAATTAATTTCCAAAGAAAATTATAATTAAAATTAAAGAACAAGTTTAACAAGTGTATAAAGAGTTAAAGCAAAATGCTTGGCAAAATGCGAGAGCAATTATGATGCGTTGCAATTTTGTATCTGTGGCAGCTAAGATAAGAAGATAGGCGACCTGTAGGCGCTATACATGAAGGCGACAGGAAGTCGGATTCATGGTATCTGGTGTATCTTCCACATACATATCAAAGTCACAGTTGATGCACTTTTCCGTTGTATAATTTATAATATTCAGTGTCGACGTTATATTGAAATTTGGTTTTCCATCGTTTTCGATAAATTATAATATTATATTGTTATCTTTTTGAAGAATTTGAGATGAATAAAAAAATGTCTGAGACATCAGTAGATATTTGCTTCTTTATCTTTTATTTATACTGTCACACGAAGTTCCCTTGCTCTTCATTATTTGCTCCGAGCTCGACACTCGATGCAAATGTAAAGCATAGGAAAAGCAACTGACAGAACAACAGCACTTCATTCCACTTCACTCAACCTCATTTCGTTCAAGCAGTCTCGCATCGTTCGCCCACGCATGATGATTACATTATAATTTACAAACGACGCGGAAGAAATTTAACTGAAATTTAACCGCAAAAATGAGTGGGAGTTCTTTTAAGAAATCCAACTGAAGAGGCTCACAACGAGGAGGCAACTAAAGTAGGGCTGAAAAAAAAGCTATATTACATTATAGCATTACACTTATCGACTCCTAAGCTCATGGCCTTAATTTCATTCCAAGAGCCTTTCAAGTTTCAAGCCTTCAAATTACCCGGCGCTTCGCGGCGTCGGCAAAACAGATTTTATACAACACAAGAGGGCACCACTTACTGGAATCGGTAGAATTAATTAAATGAGTAGGAATCTTCTTTATCTTTTCTCATTACATTATTTACATTAGATGTTAATTACAGGGAAAATATAAAATTCGTAAAAGTTTGAGATTTAAACAATTGACTGAAGATTCATCTGATTTAGATTTTAGAATTATGTATGACTTTTTAAATACAGAGAGAAAAATGAGTACTGTTATAGACGGGCTAATATTATGTGGCAGTGTGCTAATTAAATTTATTTCTTATATGTAAACTACTGTAACAGTAGGTTCAGATAACACGCAAGAGAAAAATTCAACAATTGAAATTACCGTTACAAAAAACTGGCACTTAATTTTACACGTGTGAGGCATTCAGTGAGATAAACTATTGACCTTTCAATTTTAGACAATCGATCAAATTAATAGTCATTGGACACCTTTGACATTTTCTATTATTATCTGTACAAATTACACAATCAATTAAAAACTTTACTTTATTTTTAACCTGAGAAAATTGATAAAAGGAATCTAAATAAACTTATAATTAACTCTTTGAGCCTCAATTTAATGAACTTTATTGACTTTGACCCTAGTAAGATAATCTATTCAACTGACTTGAAATTTTCGTATAAAAGTAAATTCAAAGCCACCTAATGTCCTGAATTAAAAAATATATGTATGAAGTACCATGGAAATAATGGCTCAACTTCAAGGCAAATACGATGGCAATGTATTGATTTTCACAGAAAAACAGGTCATTAGCCTTTCATCAAATTCCCTTTTCCTATCATTCACATTATTTCCAGCAACAATAGCAAAATCGTGTCAGGCTATTTTAGCCTCTATTTTAAAAGCTTGAACCCAGTTTGCGGATATTAATAAATTTAATGAAGTCACCGCGCCAAGTGGAAAATTTACAGATTACAGCAAGGTATTATTATAACACCTACGCATGTAGTGTGTACGACATATAGTACACTCGAGGTATCAAAGTGAAAGACAATGCTGTCCAGACACGACTGGAGACGCGATGGGCGAGACAGTTAATCGATAGCTGCTCTCGAGTTATGCCCAGCTTGTTTTCACTCTGCTACAAATATTCCCATATTAAAGATTTGAGCAGTAATGAAAGATGAAAAAGATTCCAATGCAAGATGAAAGATTTTCATCAGAACTTTCGAGTTCTCTGGAAATCATATACTTTAAAATTTGTCTTTAAAGTATTTTATTCGTCAAAAATGATCGGTGTTCCTTATTTTTGAAAATTTGTTATATTTAAACATTTAATATTTCAATCGAATGAATCGAAAACCTCTAATTTAAAACCCCTATTTTATCCGAGTGTTTTGAATATTTTTTTAACTCACCACTATCATCTCGGAGGGCTCGAGAACGAAGCATTCGTTGGGTCTTCTTGCACTGCCACCCGTCCGTTTTCCAAAACTGTAAATAGAGAAAAACAAATTTTTTAGCATGAACAGTAAACAAAGTAATTCTCAGGTAAAATGGGTAATACAAAAGGAACCTTTTGTAATATTTCACATATTCTTCCAAGATATAAAAACCTTTATATTATAAATTTTATTGAACTATTAAAAATGTATTGCTGCTCAACTTGAAAATGCCAAATAAAATATAAAGCACTCGTAAACTTTAACGTCTAATAAGCAAAAGTTTAGAATAAGAATAATGGAAGCATAAAAACTTTTATCGTGTTTGCTCAGGTGGCAAAAAACCTCCTTGAAATTTTTATAGTATCTGTGAGTCGCTTAAATTGATAAAGGAAAAAATTCGCGTCATCTGGATTATTGGATGATCTTATGAGAATTGCAAACTCTATGACTCTCTATATTAATTAACTTTTCAGAGTCGAAGTTTTGCAAATGAGCTCAGGCGAACCTCCGGGTGTAAAATTAGAAAGGGTGACTCCTGCAAAGGATGTAAATGCCGTTTAGAGTTCGAGTTCTCGCTTCCAGGACTAAATCCTGTTAATGGCGCACCCACGAGAGCTGAAAGCTTAATTTGCCTTTCGCATGTGCAAAATTTCCTCACAAACGTGGGCAAAGTTTCCTCATTTCTCAACGCGTGTCAACTACATACAAAGCACCTTAAGGGGGGAAGCAAACTCAGTGGAAATGTTTAATTTATGGATTTTTCTTGACATGAGAAATATAAGAGACAGGTGGCTTTGAAATTTGTGTTTGCTGTCTACCAATTGTTTACATTCGGTGTTCGATAATGTAAATTAACTAAGTAAATAAATAAAACACTGGAAGATATAAAGATGCTCCTCCCATTTGTTCAAATCACCAGATACTTCAATTATTGCATTCCCCATTTCCCAACCCAAGACAGAAGCCATGAGTCACCAGCCATTTCCTGGATTGGTAACCGATTTCATGACTAACATGGATTAACCTTACCAATATTTGTATTGCTACCCACGTCTTCAATGATTCAATAAGTTCAATGAAACCAGGGAATTAATTATCTAATTGAAACTATTGATTTTCATAATCTAGCTGAATTTCTTTCACTCCTATTTTCTAAACTGATAAACTCATTAATTAAATCTAAATCAATTTCTTTGATCAGGCTTCGAAGAAATAACTGTAACGATTACCGTTATTGATAAAAGACAAGGGCAGTAACATTATTTTTCTCTCATCAATTAAATCACTTGATGTAGATAAAGTTTCGTTAGTTTGAAAAGCTGAGTTCAGTGACTCGGTTTCCTGTTTATGGATTGAGATCGATGAGAACAATAAAGTGGAAGTGGATTATAGAAGTGTAAAACACAATCGATTGGTTGGATTTTAGTTAAATGATGTGTATAAATATATTATGTGTATGTATATATTATATATACTATGTAAGCAAAAACATCGTTACAAAAAATTGCATACTCCAAAGCAGAAGTATAAAATAAAGGATCTTACGATACCATCCCATCAAGAAAATACATTTAAAGAACCATCAGTTCCCTAAAAACTTCTCCCGGGCCATTTTCTGGCTCTCAATTAGGTTTTTTATAACCGTCCCTTTTCAGAAATCCAATCTCAGTAATATCGAAATTTCGAATCTGAAAGTATTATAGTTTCAAGATACTAAAAATATATCTTCCACGTTTTATCACCAAAACAGGCTTCGAACTGTTTCGTTTGTGTGACAGTTCGAAGTTTGCTGAAGCTTCATTTTTTAAAACACGAGTGAATGAAGGGGCGAGTAAATTGAGAGTCCAAGATGGAAGTAAAGATAAATTAAAAAGGAGAAAAGAGTGAAGAAGAGGCTGTTGACCTTATACTGTGATTCCTGCCACCTCTTTCCATGTAAATGTGTGATTTCATGATGCGTTACAAGTTGCGTTACGCACTCGTAAGCCAAAAGGTGCTATTAGACTTTTAGCCCTGACTTTGCAAGAAATTCAATTCGACGTGGCTCAGACAAGGCAGTTCTAATCCCGTTTAGAGAAATAAATGTCACTTGCTCAGAGACTTGGGGACTTGGGGTGCCTCGTGATATTTCCAAGGAGATCTAGATTATCGACTCTGACAAAGCGCCTTCCATATAATAAGATTAAGATTATAGACTAACGAAGGGTGATGAATCTCTGGTGAAACCAAGAGACAGGTTCTTACTAATTAAGCAGAGATTCACTTTATTTACTGAAAACGTGGGGAACAATCCCCCCCCTTATCAGATGTCAGATTTAATTTGTATTTTCTGTTATTACCTCATCAAGAAGTGTCACATTCCAAAATGAGGCCCTCCAAATCTAGAAAAACGAAAACAAATTTTGAAAGTGTTATACACCAGAACCAATTTCTTGAAAGGTCGGCTACTCGACCCTGAAATCGCGTGCTGACATTAATCCAGAGGATTGCAGGTCGCTCGGCCTGATAAACGATTTTTGGGGTGAGTGGCCTTTGAACGAATGAATCCCACGAGTGTATGTTGTATGCAAACACGAGCTTTGAGCTAGCGGTATATGTCGTCGACTGTATACGCACAATAATCACGCTTTCCATGCGTGGTTGGCACCCCTGTGACAATCCCATTGTTTACAATCGATTCGACTCGATTGAACAGACAGATGTTCTCTATCGCTCTGTGGCTTACATATATATACATATAGGTATGCAAGTTGCACGGGGCCAACCACACCTCGATTTTGCCATCAAAATGCGCTGGTGTTATAGGTCTGTAGAGACGCTCCCAGCCGATTTCATAAAAGCTCTTGCCAATGGAAACGAATCGACCATTGCAATTCCACTAGAGACTACAACTACACCCAAAGTGTCCTCTGCCACATCCGGTTCACATCGCCAAATTCAAGAGCGACAGTTCCATTAGGAATTAACGGAAATGGAATGTTGTAAACATGGTATTTAAATGAGAGAGGATACAATAAATTAGGTATTTTTAGTGCTTGGCGTAAATGAAATGTGTTGGTCTAATATTGGTTTCTCTATAGACAAATCGATTGAGCATCTTAAGAGTACTATCGTCTTTGACTAAGGTGCGCTAGAGTACATACAGAGTTACCCTTATTGTTAGAAACCACGCGAGCTCTTTCGCAACCACTTAGTGAAATTATCCGACCCATTTTGCAGCGGAGTCCACTCAGTCTGATGAAATATTTCGTGATACCATTAGTCTATTACTTGGCACTTACTTCCGTCTTTGCTATAGAGTTGTAGTCTGGTTGTAGTTAAAGTTCTATTATAGTTCTAGTTATAGTTATGTACTTATAGGAAAGTAATAGAGAAGTTGGAGCTTTTAATTGCAAGAGGAATGACCACAGGCAAGAGAAAAAAAAGAATATGATCGTGAGTTTGAGTTAGGAATGAAGGTACTCGAAAGACATAGTAATTATCAGAAAAGGGAAGAAAAGATGTAGAATTAAACACTAGTCTCTTCGGGAAGATGTAATTATGATAAGAGTTAATGAATGACATAGCGATGTGTTTTTCGATGAATTGGTTATTATAAGATATGCAGGGATGAAGAGAAGAAATTGAGTTTTTCAAAGAGACTGGCGTTTAATTTACTTGATGAGTCTGTGAACTTTAAATTTTATGGAAGTTGATAAGATCGCATGGATTTGAAGGTGAAAGCTTTGAAGATGAAATCTTGGGATTCCAAGAAAATCTAAGAAATTTTCCGAATGAATTTCCAATTACATATTCATAACTGGTAATCCAGAAGCATTCAGATTGATAATTAAGGCAAATTAGTTTCTTCCGCTTATGAAAGCACCACTTACAAATCATCTCCGGGACCAGCGACTTCCAGCTTCTTAGGAAAGAAACTGTACTGGGAGCAGTCATGAATTACAGTAAATGGCAAGTATCGCTCCCATAGAACCTAGACGACAAAAAAGTAGCAAAGCGACGACTTCCTCGCTTCAAGGTAAGTTAGTAACTTGACAACTTGGTAACTTGGTATAAGACTATAAGCCAACGATACCGCGGAAACTCACCATACGGAGAAACGTCTTCGTGGAAATGCTGGAGGCGGTGGAGGCTGGACCCGATGACCTCGGTCGACGCTCTCGCTTCTCAAGGCCTGAACAGCCTTTGGTACGGCCCTGATGGGTTCCTGGGGGATTCTGATTCCACCCCCGGAAAGTAAAGTTCCGTTTCCAACACCAACCCCGTCCCCGTAAACAACACCCCCGCCGCCTCCGTGGAAGCTGTTCCATCTTCTAACGGGACCCCGGCTACTTCCGCCGGAACCTCGGAGCTGATTAGTGTGCTTATGCATCTTCCCTCGGGAATCTCAGCATCCATAGGCCTCATTAAGGCCATCGTACACCATCCTCTGTGCATTCCCCTTCTACATCCTGGTCTCCTTAGACCAGGGTCACGAATCAAGGTCAAGGTTCAAGGTCGAGTTTTCAAGGTTCTTCTTGTTCGTGTGAGGCGAGATGTAGATTCAGGATTGACGAGACCTAATTTGAATTGAGATTTGATACTTTTTGGGTATTTTGGGAGGTTTAAATACTTGAGAGTCTGTGAACCAGTGACAGTGGTGGAAATTTCATTACAGTTTGTGGGTAACAAGTAATTTGAGTAAAATCGTAAACCTTGAAAATCTGAGGAATAAAAAAAATCTTATCACGTTTCGAGATATTCAATTTGAACCCTTTAATACAACTGAAATAAAAGTAAACAATAAAGAAACAAATGGTCTCCTATCTCTCCACCTACACTCCCATCCTTGGACAATAAATCAAGTCTGACTTGTCTGATGGTTGCGAAATTGAATAGATTATTGGTGGCGCCCAGTCTAGCAATCTGCCTCGAAAATATATATATTTTATTCCTTTTTCTGCGATTCACTGATTGCTTCACCATTTATTGCAGTTTTTCAAAAGGGAAAGATTACACTTTCGCTGATGTAATACTGCTTCAGCGATGATCATCCAATCTCATGAATCGGAGAAAAGCTAGCACTGGATAGATAAAAAGATAAAATATGCTTGATACTTTACTTTATACCTCTCTAGTGATTCTATTATTTGTCTGGTTTATTGACGCAGACGCCTTAATTCTTTTATATATGTGTTGAAGATAGATCGTAACAGTTGCTCGGAAGCCAGATATAAAATCTGGAATTAGGAGCGATAAATCCGAAACAAGTGAACGGCATCAAATGAGCTATAAAGACGGCTCATCGCTTTTGCGGGTATTTTATATTTTACTTTTGAAATCAAAGTATCGAAAGAATTGATTCTTTCATTCGATTTAAATTATAAATAATAATAATTAGAGGGAAAAACTGACGACAATCAATTTTAGGTCACATTCCGAAGTACATATTTAAACCGTACAAATTGAAGAACGTGTGTAGACTATTTGAATTTAAAAAAGAAGAATTTCTTTAAGAATGTCATAAAAAATCGTTTAAAATTTTAAGAAATCCTTGAAATCCTTCAGTAAACCGAGAACTTTTTTTTTGGTGCTTTCAGCGTTGTCTAGAGTCTTGTATAAAATGTATAGAAAATCAGTAAGCTTGCAAAACCTCTTGAGCACGCGCTCAAACTTGCAAACGTGTCCCTTTCAAAAGTGATTTCCACCAACTCAGGGTCACATTTAGAACGCTTAAATTAACTAATGAAACAAATCCTATAACAAAATAAAAACGTAGACCCTCATTAAAAGTGTAAAAAATAAATAATCCAAAGAAATATTTTTCTGATTGAGTATTCAAATACAATTAATTTATAGTTTGAAGATTAGAATTATTCAAGAACTTTTTTTTCTGTCTACTTTGTTAAACAAAAAGATAATTAAAAGTTTAAAGATGAAGTTCGTACTCGATTGTGACAAGAACTAAGAGGATCATAGTCAATTTTCACGGCGCAAAAGTGATTTAACTATTCCTTTATACCCTTAGGAGTCAGAGGGAGAGATCGATGTATTTTACGATTTGTAGTTCTGTACCTGTTAAATCCAATTCCAAAGGTATTGCTCTAACAGGGCTTTGACAATAGGATCATAAAACTCAAAGGATGGCAATAATCGTCGCAGTTGGATTTAATACGACTTTAAAGAGAATGAATGACTTTCTTTTCAGGTTTTTACATTTTTAGTTCAAGAAATTATCATAAATTTTTTTATTAAATTTTCTTCGGCGCCTTTCCAAAGAATGGTTTAATAAAGCCCATTATGAAACAATCTATCAAAATAATTTTGTTAGAAGTTTCAAAACCCATTAAAAGGTCATAATGGAGCCTCACAAGTTTCATTACCTCCAATCACAGAGATTACCCCAAATTGGCGATAAATTTAGCCTCACAAAAGGATTAATTACAGAGAAGGGATAGAAAGCAAAAAAAAAAAAAAAAAAAAAAGAAAAAAACAGGAAAACCGTCAATGAGACTGTTATTAAAATTTTCCTTGCGTAGCATTCTGAAAGGCGCGGAAGGCCGTTTCGGCTCTTTAAAGTTAATTAATGAGTTCGACTTTCCGCTCTGACGTCTTCTGAAGCGGAAACGACGCCATATTTAATTATGCAACAGTATTAATGGAACTAGATTCGAGGCTACGTAATGTTTGTTCTCCTACGTACGGCCTAATTGTTTTGTTTTGTTTTAGTATTCCATGGAGAAGTACAAAAATCGCGATGATTTCTAAGTTTCTAATAAAGTTGTGATACTTTAATGTTTAAAGATTTCAGAATTCGCTACCCAACGCTGCTAAAAGGATCGTAAAGTTGCACCTGTGGTCAGGGCCGTCTGTTTAGTTCAAAATATCAAAGAAGAAACTGATTTTAAATTGAAATTAAATTAGATTGCAGTAAAAAAATATGTGTCTAGTTTTCTATAAAGTATAAATCCTCAAAGACAAAACAAAAACCCTTCGTAATTCTGAATTAAAGTTATTGTTGCGATAATTTTCAATGATTGATGACATATTATCCTGCAATAAATGATAAATTATTGCCGTCACATGATGGTAATTACGATGGCCATATTACGAGAGTCAATGAACAATAAGATAGTTATCCCAACCGATTTAGTAAATCCTATAGGGAGCTTTAATTACAGTTATTATTAGAGATTCAACTGTCTTTTGCAGTCCTGCGACTGGGACCACTCTCATTTATCTTGCTCCTTCTCTTTTCCTATTGTCTTATCTCCAGCTCGAAGAGACATAATACGGTATCGGTAACGGGTGACTCGTTACGATACGTATACGAAGAAATTCATTCTGGAGAAGATTTCGCATGCCCGATAAGAACCGAGTGCAGTTTC
Source organism: Synergus itoensis (assembly GCA_904066005.1). Lineage (NCBI taxonomy): Eukaryota > Metazoa > Arthropoda > Insecta > Hymenoptera > Cynipidae > Synergus > Synergus itoensis. Next base: position 1,975,578 of record CAJFCP010000098.1, read on the forward strand.
GTGTCCACCGACGCGTGTATGGCATTTATTAGATTCTAGGTGTACTAAGATTTTTAATCAAACTAGTTGACATTTTTTTATTATCTTAATTTATCTGACTTCAAGGACAATTTAAAATCAATAACACTGCATTTGGCAATTCTCCAAGTGCAGATTTATAATAGAATGAAAATAAATAAGGTATAGAAGAGAGTTGGTTAAAAAAAAACTTTTTTCTATGGTAGAACTGACGTTAATAGGATCAAAGGTTTATAAAACTTAGGTAGATAAGTAGCAAGCTTAATTGTGAAGACCGGGTCTACGAGTGGCGGTGTAAGCGTTTTATACTTTCACGACTTGGCATTTTCTTGGCGACATGTTAGCAAACCAGTAACCAGTCTTAGAAAATCCCGTTTGTACGAGAAGGTCGCACTTCCGTTTCGGGGCGTTTAGATCAAAGTGTTATTAGTTTATTACTAATAAAGCAGTTATTAGGGTTCGAATAGAATAAGTTAGGCTTGTTAACGGCAAGTTCGCTGGCATTCGACGATGTACGCTAACTGAAACACTTCGGTTAACTGCCACTAATTTCACCCTCTCACTAATTAGTAACGTTTTCACGTATTAAGTCTGAATCGTTACCTTTGCTTACAGAAAATCAATAACTATTCTAACTGCTGCATGCGATATTCAGCTTAGAATTAGGATTAGTGTTAGTTCATTGAACCGAAGACTTTAAACAATGATTGGGTTGATTGTATATGAGGTTCTTTGAATTGTGAAGGATATGGCTTTTTAGCAGAGAAATGATGAGAATGGAGTGCGAAGAAGAAAATAAGGCAATCTGACCATCGAGTTTTCATTTCATGTTGATTATAGGGGAATGGTCGCTTCGTTGAGAAGGTGGTTAGGTGGTTCTTGGTCGGTAAGGAAGGAAGGGAATTTCAATTTCCAGCGGAATCCACGAACCGTATCTTCCGGTACAACGATCTTTGCACGCTCCGCTCGGTGCCGGTTTGCTATACCTGCCAATTGCAATATCCCCGTTTGCGCAGTTCGCATTCGTTATCATTAGCCATATTACGGCACTACCTAATTACACACCCGCATTATTGAGCAAGCTATATCTTTTCACAACTAATGACATTATTCAAGAATCTTCTAAACCAAAACTCAATTTTCTGTTTGCATTTTCATAGGGATTTTTACACTCCTCTGGAATTAACATTAAGTTCACTGCCTAACTTATTAGCTATTTCTTTCTTATCCTCATTTATATAAGACGATTAATTTCTACAAATTGTTGACAATTAAAAACCAGTTGAAATGTTTTTTTACACGCTACTTTTTATTGTTCCTCAACATTAAATTGAACAATTGCTCTCCAATTAACTACAGGTGCATAATTGCATAACAGTCTTCATTGAAGCATAAGCATACGCAGCCCATTGAGAAAGGATAAACATTGTTCTGCGTGAATGTAAATTACATTCGTATTTTCATAATCAGTCCCAATAAAAGAGAGAATGTGATGTACTTCGCGTTTCCAAACAAAATTTTCATGAAGAATATTGATTGTTTAGTCATAATCATTTCATTTATTATGATTATTGACAATAATAATTATTATTATCATTTGTGGAACTATATTACGTATATCAAGATGATACGAAGTATGCATACATTTTTAGTAGCATATATCAGAATTTCTTTTTGATTGCAAATCATTGCTACCACTTTCTTATTCAATCTACTTCCCAGTTCCCTCTCGCAAATTATCTTCTCGAGCCGGTTCTCGGTTAACGTTCGTTTAAAACCATGTACATATACCAACATTGCAAACTAACGGTGACCGCAGGAAAATTGTGCGACCGCAAGATCATCTCAGCAAACTCTGGTTCTCAAGAATAATTCCCAGTCATGTACTTCAACATTAGCATCTATGAAAATTTTTTTTTTACTGTTATTTATAACACACAATTTTGTTGATTAATAAAACTCTAATACTTCCTCTGACATCAAATTTCGATGTGCTTTAGAAAGATTTTTTCGAATATTTTAGTACCATAAATGTATATAGAATAAAATAAAATTTAATTAAATCATCGTTTGTAATCACTTTTTTATGACTGTCCTTGTTAAACGAGTTTTATTACGAGTTGGTATAACAGCCGCCGCGTCAAAATGGATACAGGCAGAGGAAATTTATGGTTCATGATCACACACATGATACACGAGAGTATGATGGAATATACTGTGGGTTCGCGTAGGATTTGAATCCGTAATGTCAAATGCCACATTGGAATTTCATGAACTGAAGACTTACGGCAGTGAAAGCGACCGCCTTCGACAAAATGCCTTCTTTTCTCCTTGAAAATTTAATATAACTTTTAAGCCAAAAGAAAATTCTTATTACTTTTTGAAATAAAAAGATGTTTGTTCAGAAAGACCTCAAACAAATATACCTAAAGTTCAAACTATATGAATTCCAAATGCCACAGTTGATGTAATCCACCCTTTAAAATTCTTAAAAGTAAATTTAATCTTTTGTCAACTCGGACTGACATTATCTTTTATTGGATGCGGTTTCTGTGCGATAAGTAAACCACTCAAAGGTGGATTCGATCGACGCGTTATGGGAATTATGGAAATAGGACTCGTTAGTGGTTCAGTTGGCGAAGAAGTGTTTGTGAGAATCACATAAGGATCATAGGATTAAAGCATGAGTGCCGTATTTCTGTAGGAAGCTAACGGAAAAATCGATTCTTAAACTCGAAATCAACCTGAAAGCTTTTTTTCTCTAAAAGCGTGTTTCCCTAAAAACAAATAACTGTCCGAAATGCACACTCAACATTCTTATGATTAAAGGTAATCTTATTTATTTTTATATAAATTGCAGGACTATTGTATGATATTTTTTTATATAACACTCCAGGAGATTTGCCACGAGGATGCTAAAATGTTTCTCCCCCAACTATAACGCCCGAGGCATTCAGATATTTAACGATACGGGCATGGATTGGGGTACGTAAGCACAATGGACGACCTGTGCAAAATCCCACCAAAATGAGAGAGATAAAGGATCCTCATAAGGACTCTTCTTCCATCGTTTCCCTATTTTTTCGCTTCTGCAATCTTCCTTTTTATTCTTTTATTCTATGAGAAAGTCCGATCATGGCGGCTGGATGCTTCCATTGTTATGGCAGTGCATTGTCATTACGCTTGAAGCATTTGTTGTCGTAACAGTTGGCGCACTGACTCGTTCAAAATGTTTATCTGTGGGCGGTAATTCGTCCATCTTGAATTTCCGGCTCATGGAGCATAAAGCGCGAAAAAAAACCGCGACAAGGTCATTTCCGATCAAAGAAAAAACTATAAAAAGGAAAACTAAAAAAGTTACTTAGATATTCTGTCCCATCGAAATTCAAGATTGGGACTTAATTTTAGTATGTATTTCATAGTAGAGTGAGCATTAAGATTTATCCCGATATTAAATCCTTTTTGGAAAGAGCAGTTAGGGAAATGGTAGGGAAAAAACGACAGGGTTTGCAGAAAATGGATGAGTGAATAGTCTCGACTGTTGATTTTCACAATTTTTCAAATACGATTTGTCGAGCGAGATTTCCGTTCTCGTTCACCCTCGCAATCAGTGCATCGATTCCGTGACCGAGGAGAAATAGGAGCCAGCTCCCAGAGAATTCGTAGGCGTGTGTGGGATCAAGTTTAGAGAGGTTTTTCGATGCAAAGAAACGTGTAGGTGTATTCTATATATTCTGTGTGTATTTTATAATGCTGTGACGCGGTTACGCAGGAATACGTCCTTACAAAGACGAATGGATGGGAACATAACGGCAACACCGGTTGCTAACATAGTGCAAATCCATAAAGCCTTGCAGTGGCTACCAACGATCGAATTTATATTTCCATGCCCTCGTGAACCTTTCTACTAAATCTCTCTTTCCATCTTCCTACACTCGCACTTCATTCCTTTTTTATTTTCATATTTTTTTTTTACATTTATTATACCTTCCTTGACCACGAATAGCATAGTAATATTTTCTGTTTATATAATTTGCAGAATTAAGAGTTGAGTTAACAAAACCAGGATTGAATTAAATCTCAATTGTTTGGCATACTTCGATTCATTATTAAACCATTTCGTTGGCATAACAATTTGCTTTGAAAGCATCACAGTAACAATAACTATAATTTAACGTCAACTTCATGTCATTTTTAGCCACTTAGCGATTATAGATTGTAAAAGCTTTTAGGAAATTTGTGTGAAGTATATTATTAATCTAGAATAATGGGAGGTGAAAAGGTCAAATAACGAAAATTAAAATTAATGTCACCTTGGATAAATTGTTTAATTTCCTGTAACGCGGCCGTAATCGAGTTCCTCCTCGTGGCGGGAAATTCAATCTCTTTAGACGAGTAACGTGGTGTAAATGAAATTTTCACCATTGACACGGAAAGTGTTGAGAGTTCAACATTATTAAATTTAAACTGTTTTTGGTTTTAAATTAGAGGTTTAAATTTCGAAAAATTAAACTCTGTTAAAGAAGTAAAAAGAAAGTAGAAATACAAATTACATTTTTAAATTAAGTACAGAATTCCCTTCCACATATCATTTTGGAATTTAATTACAGATATTTAAAATTTGATTTACAAAGTATACTGAACGAATATTTCTCGAGCTCCCACGTCATATTCGTTTCACGAAACTCCATCGGCGACCTCGTATCGAACCCCATAGAGGTGGGTGGGTTCTAGTTGTTGGAATTACCGTATCCACCTATCCTATCCAGTATCCTATAACCCTATACGTCGACTATGAACGAAGAGAGATAGAGATTATTAAATTTGTACGTGCAGGATAGATTCTAAGGCCTATATATAGAAATGGAAATGCCTGCTGCAGCTTAGGAACTTATCTCTACTCTCCAAAGAGAGGATTACTCTCGAATAAAACAAAACAAAAAATCATTTCTTTTTCAGAAGAGAGAATATGAAATTCGGAGATTTTCCGTTTAATTCGTTTATATGGTTCGTGAGTATTAAGCTCGGTATTAAGCTCGGTATTAAGCTCTTCGTGTTAGCTTTACAAGGAAAGTAGGATTGAAAGTGCGGAATGGATTATAAAGAATATGAACTGGACAAGTTAATTAAACAATAAATCCTTTTTGATTTATTACTGTTCTTAATCATTCAATTCAATCATTCAATATTTCCTCTCTGTTTCCATATCTAAACTGAAATAACGAGTTTTAAGTGAGAGATTGTTTCACTTTGTAATGAAACCATCAATTTTCAAAATGGAAAACGCAAATGAATATTTAATTGTATACTGCCATAACATTGAAATATTCCTTCTCTTATTTTCCTGCGAGATCCCCTTAATATTATTTTAATGGGGCGAGGTAAAATTCCAAGCGGAGCAAATATCGAAGGCAGATCCCGCAGGATTGTAGACCTGGCCGTGACATGGCTTTTTCTGCGGGTCCTGTAGGGATACCATTGCCATAGTCGTGGCTATAGACGACCGAGAAATTCTATAGCATTTCTATAGGATTCTGTGCAGTGTGCTTCAAATGTTGGCGATGGTGAACGAGGGCTGACGAGAGAAAGACGGTTCAAGAGGGAGAGATTGAAGGGGTAGAAACAGAGAAGGACGAGAGTACAGAACCCTCAACAGAAAACTGGATCTCGCAGCTAAAAGAGCTCTAATAATAGCCACCCACGCCTGTTATATTTCTGCATATTTCTCTATGCATTTTTATATTGGCTGCCTGTCGATCTCGATACTAAAGAAACCGTACAACATACACGAGAAACAATTAATTGACTCTTTTGGAAGCATTCAGAATTATTGTCAAAATTCAAAGATTCACCTAAACGATTTTTTAAATCCTATTCAGTATTTATTTATACTTTTTTTTCAATTAAATTTAGAGTTAAATTTAGTTAGAAATATAGTTAGAGTTAATGTAGTCATTGAAAAGGAAGAAGAAAGAGTGAAACTCAAATCAGCAAGGTTGTCGAGGCTTTAACCGCTTTAATGGAAAGATAGGCTTCACTTCAAGAAAAATTGAACCGTAAAATGCGGTCACATCCTCATCACTTTTTTTTTACCTTTCTGTACTGTCTGCACACTTTTTTATTCTTTAATTTAAATAAATTATCAATACTAAAGAAACATGAATAAACATTAACGTATTAAATTAAGTTATAAATAGATAAAAAGTAATATATAATGCATAAAATAAAATAATATAAATTGGTGTAAATAATCGAATTATCCAGATGGACGAATCTTATTAGATGAAAAATTAGTACTGGGTCTCTAAAGTGTGAGAAAGAGTATTCTGCTTAGGATCAAATTAGAACAGATTGGTACAGGAAATTGGGCCCCTTTTTTGTTGGTCCACCCATCCCTCTTTCCTCTTGAGAGAGAAAGAGATTTTTTACGTAAGAAAAGAACTAGCTTATTTAGTCGCTTTCCTGAAATTTGCAATTACAACAATTTCAAAGACCCTGCTTCCGGTTTTACAACTCTTTAGCGAATATCGTGGGATTCTTTATAATTGGGTCCAACCTTTAAAATTTGCATATTTTCAACTTAATAAAATTGAACCTAATGAATTTTTTTTGCATTGTAAGCAACATGAAGAAGAAAATATTTTTCTGTTTAAAAAGTCTTTTTAAAATTCGAGTAGGGTATCGTAGGCGGATCGAGTGGTTTGCTGATTGACAAAGTGGCACAAATCGGAAGGAGGGAAGCAAATGATAGAAACCATTCGATACGCGTCAGAGAATAACCTTTTATACACCTCCCAGGTCTAATGGAAGTGCAGCCAACCTCGTGCCGATTGTTCCAATTTCATTTTAGAGCAAGTGCTTCCACCGAGACGAGGTCTTTCCCCTCTTCCCACCCTTATAATGACGATTTAATGCAATTTGAACCTTTCCATGATTTCCTGAACAACGAGTAGCAAACATTGAACATGAGAACTGGAACTAGATATCTTCTTTGCTATCTTAAAACCTATTCCAAAAGTCAATAACACACGCTTACTCTACAACTTTCTACCCCTAGACTGCTTCTTTATCCATTCCTAACTCCCTAACTTTCCAGGAAGCTTTCCCTTGGGGGAAAATTCTCACCTTCGAATCTCAACGAATCTTGATGATGTTTCAAGAGTTTGCGAAAAACATAGGGAAAAGTTCGTTCTATCAAATTGACTCCAAATAAATTCGAATTGAGATCTAGAATCCAATCTCTTGAAATAGAAAATCTAATCAAGTCTATCTTTTTAGGGAAGAAGATATCTTAAGACATGTTGAAGAATAGAAGAGTGTTTTTAACTTTGAAATCCACTTTTTTAGTCTCTGGAAAAATTGTTTATAATCACAGAAAGAACAGAAGAAAAAATTTTTTCGTATCGAAAGAAAAGAAGGTACAACGAGTTGACATGGTAACCGAACCCTATATGTTCAGGGTCGAATTTAGGGTAGTATTTATCTGCCTGAGGGTAATTTTTGTCGCAGGTAATATTTACCCAGAAATCGGGGTAAATATTACACTTTGGTCTTTTCTGTGAAATCTTCAATTTCTCATATATCTTTGATAATCTTTCTTAATGAAATTTTAATCCTGGATAAGATTTTATCCAACGTAATTTTCTTTGTCTTGGCGAAATGAAGAAGATTTCGACTAAAGAGAGAAATGCTGGAATAAAGGAAGCTCAAATTGGACTAGATTCTTGTCCTTTTCATATTATATTTGCATTTTTTTTCTCTCCTCTCTCCAACCTTCTTCATTACTTTTTTTTCTCCCTTTATCTCTCTTTCTCTTGAAACTCATCGTGAGAGAACGACCCTAATCGCCTTGGGACTAGTTCTACAGAACAGAGGATTTCCTCCTGAAGACCTAAAAGGAGAAAGGAAGACAGTTTGTCGAGTTGTTGAGAAATTAGGGTCAGAGTTTGGCGTGCTGTCGTGTATAGTAAGGACGAATCGATACTTTTTTATCGATCAAAACTCGTCTGTAAGTCGTACGCAGTTGAATCGCTATAATGCTTCAAGGTCCCGATAATTTCAATTCAAATCGATTCTCGTTGCTTTTTAATTTAAGAATCTTTTCTCTAGAACCAATTACGCTTAACTTGGAAATGCTATTTTATACAATTTTTGCACACTTTCCATCGAGAGAAATTATCTTCAGGCATTAAAGAGCAGACATGAATTGCCTGACAACTTTACTCCAACGAAAAAGGGGAATTGGAGGTTCCATGAACGATAAATAAGAAGAATTTAGACTCCCTTTTAATTTTCGAGAGCGGCTTGCGTTTAATAATATTGCTCGCTATACGGGGTTTTTTATGGGCTCACGCGAGTTTTATATTAAAGAGATCGAAAGGCCTGGTGCACACGTCGCGTCGAATCGTTTCACTGGACAGGATCTTAACCCATGGAATCAGGACCACCAAACACGAGGGTCAAAAGTCGAAAAGACCCGAATGTCTGAAATGCGGGAATGTATGGTTCGGTGAAGTAAAAAAAGATATGTAAACATCAGATTCAGACATATTCTTTTTTCAATAGTTTGTTTTTACTTGAAATCGATCTCCGTCAGAATGGTGTTAAAATTAGAGACTCTTCCTAAGGTTGGTATTTCGAGCCAATTCTTTAATAGATCAAACCAGCATCTTTTTAATTAAATATCCTTCTTCAACTAATTTCCCCTGCTGTACTTTTATCCAAGGGGTATGGGGTTTTTGGGCGCGTGCAGCTAGTTAATCAGTGGATGAACCGAAACCCAACCGGTCAAACCGAGGGGTGTGTCGACTGAAATTCTTCACATGTGTCGCATATGTGTCTGTGATATGCATCTAAACGTTATTGCTTCACACATATGATGATGTAACCTACACAAATATGCAACCACAGAAATGAAGAGAAGCCTGAAAAGAGACACGAGGGAAGTGTATGCAACTATATGTATATGAGTATCTGTCCATGTCTATACAACGAAAAGGAAACACACTGCAGAGGATATACACGTAAAATTTGAGATATATATATATGTACTATACAACACAGAAACGTCCTCAAAGAAACATCTGCACATTCAGGGTTCTTGTGTTTCGATGTGCACCCTAGTGTTTATTCTACTGTGGTCCAGTCTTCACTGTCGTTTGTACTGTGACATATCAGTCTGCACTAACTGCACTCCATTCTGTATCTACAGACCACTCCTCACGGTCAACAGAAATTTCTATGGGGTCACGTGCCACTAATATTTAGAACAGTGGGAGCGATCAGAAAAAAATTGCGAAGAATAATGGACTCTCGGGGTTGATGCTATATTTTATAATGTAGATTGAGAGGAGGTAGAAACTCTAATATTGATGCATTACATTTTCCCAAAGAAGAATTACGTTTTAATTTCTCTATAAGAATTATATTGTAGTGTCTAAAGTTGCGATTCGATTTCTCCCGGCGTCGAAGAAAGAATGAAGAAGAAAACTGTTTCTTTTTTTACAGCATTATCATAGCCGAAATCTATAAAGCAGGCGTCCTGTAATTTTGTGCTCGTTGGACAGCGAGTGATCTTCCGCAAGGTGCAGTCACGCGAGAGAGACACTGAGAGGAAAAAAGGAGAGATGGACAGAAACTGTATGCAGCATCTGCTACGCGGCAAAGCAAATCCGGATGAAAACGGGTCCTAGGGCCCTGACCCCTATGTCGAGTAAAAAAAGAAAAAAGCTATGAATGAAAAGTATTAAAATCAAATTCAATAGAAAAGGGTGATGAAACCTTCCGGATTCCATGCATTTCTTTGTATTATTTTCGTCCCATTCATCAGAATGTGGTTCAACAATGATCTAAAATATAAAGCATCAATCAGACACCCAAATCTTTAGTAAAAATATAATCAGTCAATTAAATTAATGCTTGGAGTTATTCAAACAGGATTAGGGTAATGTATCGATAGTATTTTGTATCCAAGCTGGAGTTACTTTGCTTCGTATTTTTAAAGGGAGTTTTGTTCATTCTGCTTCGCTCAAAAAAAAAAAAAAAAAAAAAAAACAAGGTGAAGCGTGGCAATGTGCGGATATCCAAAAAGAAGAAGGAAACTTGATCCACCGGCATCCTTCCCAACACTTCCCCTTCAGGAAACCAGAGTCAGTGCCATCTGCTCGAGCAGATGATTAATTAGGAAATTGAGAAGAGGATCGAACAAAAATCGATTCCAGATTCAGCGAAGAGTCTAGTCACATGACTGGTAGATTTTATTTCATTAAGAAAAGTGAATCAACTTTAAACATCTGCAGGTTTACGCTTAAAAATTTCACAGGGGATTTGAACGATTTAAAATAAGTATGCTCATTATTAGATCTTCCGTTCTTGTAACTCAGATGGCTTGATATGATTGTATGGAAAAGGGGCTGAAAAAAATACTAGACTCGAAAGAGGATCAGCAACACGAGCGACCGGAAGGTAGAAAAAAAATTCGCCACGCTTGATGCCCGATGTGAATATTACCCGTGAAGGTATTCGTTTTTCTGCATATAGATGTTGATGCTTTAAGAAAACATGATGGAATCATGGAAATAACCGGAAAAGGAGCAGAAGCAGAGAAAAGAATAAAGAAAAGAACTGGGAGGAAGAAGGAGGAAACTATACCAATGAGCAGATACCCCGTGAAAATATCTAGGCATTAAAATACTCTATAATCTATATATAGGTCCATTAAGAAGTAAGAGTCGCTATAAACATCCAAAGTTTAATTTGCTTTTTTAAGGCGAGTGCGGAAGAACTCAATATGAAAAACCCAAATAACTTTTCCAGGAATCAGAGTTATTAGAGATCTTGAAAACGACGCAATTTAATTTTATTATCATACTCTGATATTAAACTCGAATTTCTCTCGAGCTTTCAAATTAAAATCATCTACATGTCGAATCAGGACCACACGAGAAACTTATTATACAAAAAAAGATTGCAACATATTAACGTTATTTGGCCAAGGTTCGAATTTGAACTTCAGGAGGGAATCGTGGGTCAAGGAGGTCCACTGGGTCAAGGGTCAGAACTCGTGTTTAGTGTGTATAAGTGCACTCGGCATGCATTGCAGCTGTACTGCACCGCTGGCGCCACTGTCAGGTTGCACGCGAAAAAATATGATTATACTAATCCAATAGGAAATAAAATTACTATTTTCTCTCCCTGATCGATGGGAAACTTCTATTTAGCCACAAAAAAAGAACCGACATTTCAAAGGTGAAGAAATACCAATGATGATTTGTCTGAGAAATGATGGTCTCTATTACTGTTATTACGACTTCAGCACAAAACAAGTTCTTCATACTTACGTTAAAATACAAGCAAAGGGCACAATAATCTATACTTTTTTAACAACTCGAAAATGTACTCTATATTTAAAAATTGACTGAGAATATAGAAGTTGAAAGAATGTAATTAAATCTAATTTAAGAGATCTTCGTGGATTAATCTCACTGATGTAATTTTCAACTAAAAAATGATCCTTCCCGGTATTAATTGCAATTAAAAATGCGCGCTCTGTTTGGGAAGTTTTTTCTTTTTCCGCGAGAGCAAGGTCGCCTTAGACACGTGAGATTAAAAGATTATGCTAGCGGAGGCATGGCATGCAGGCCCGTGGGACTTTCATTGTAACCTGATACAATGTAAGTCCAATGTCACCTCACAATTTGAATTTCAAGTGGGAATAATCGAATAATTGAGTGGGATAGAGAAACGGAAATAGAAGGTCTGAAATCAAGTGAAAATCCTCCACTTGGTTTCACTCGTATCTGAGTTTCACAAGTGCTATATAGGATGGGTCATGTCATGTGCTTTCGTGATCCGAAAGGAAACTTCCATATCTTGGCAAACTAGAGCTATTTAAACGACTTTCCAAATCTAGAATGGAGAAGTCATTTAAACTAGTCTGACCATTTTCTATTTGATTCTAAATGTCAGACTGATTGCTTTCTAGCATTTTTTTTATCAAAAATGTTGAAGGAACTGTCGTCGAAGCCGAGGTCGAGCATAATTGAAAAGCTTTCGAATATGTCAACTTCTTTGGAAAGTTTTCCAGTTTAGAAGGGTTCAATGTAGAAGGTTTAAAAGTAAAGGTCTGTATAAAAAAGATGAAAATAGTGAATTGTTTTTTACTTAAAATTTTGATAATATGAGGACTTTTCTATCTTTTTGATTTTATTTTTCTATCTCTTCGAAATTTCTGGCATCATTTGTCGTGGGACTAATTTGTCACCGTTTCACGAGCACAGAACGTTATCACCCACGACTACTAATGGGACGACGAAGAGACTGCCTATCGATATCGACAACCTTTCAGAAAGCTTGACAGGTCGGTGCCAATGAGATTGTCGACTCGATTTATATCTCCTATTCACACCATTTTGAATATAAAAAAATTCGAATGCACGATAATGTTAAAAAAAAAAAATATATATATATATATATAAAACGGGAAAAAATCATAAATAAAAGAAATTAAAGAAATTTCGAAGTGTACAAAAAGTGAGCTGATGTAAGCATTATAATTACATTATAATTTATAATTAGAAAGGGCAAAAAAAAAGTGAAATGTAGGAGAGTGGGTCGTAGCTTGAGCAAGCGAACCAATTATGATAACTATGGTGCAGAGTTCGATGTCTTAAGAAACATATAGTAAAGCTGAGAAATGTACATATTGACATTTAATTATCGTCGTTTCTCAAATTAAATTTTATCTCCCCAGAAATGTGTTTTAGCACCTGTTATCGAGTTCCAATATTTTAAGGATGTTAGAAGATACTTGTCTCTTTTTTCAAAAACAATATAGTAGCACTTATGTGGGCTAAAATTTTATTCCACATTAAAAGAAATGTTATGAATAAGTAAAATTAGGGAGTGTTTATTTTACTTTTAATATGTGGTGTTTGTAAAGTTTGTTTTATAGGTAATTTTTTTTTTATTTCGTCACTTTTTGGTTCACAGGACTCTCAGTATAAAACTTTGTAAATGATCTACTACGAACCTCCTTTTCGGAATTTTTTTTAAAGGGTGAATAAACTAGTAATCCATAGAAGCCTAAACCACCAGAAATTGATAAATAAAAATATTGAATATTGCACTGAGATTCACTTCGATTTTGAAAATATCACGAGCGAGGAAATACGCGATTTATGTACAAAATAGCGAGTTACTTTAATCAAAACACACCCCCAAACTTCCGCCTCGCTGTCTGAAAGTGTACTGACTTTGGTGCCTGAGTTCACATAAAACGGTGCACCGTAACGGCAATCGCGCTCTCTAGTGGTTTACAGAGTTACTATACTCCCCAGGCGGGAAAGCCGGGATCGAATCGCGATTCTCAGGGGGAAATTCACCCCTGAATTATCCGAGAAGAAGAAACTGAAACACCAAGAAGCACTCAGAAAGAAAAGTTAGCACAAAGAAAAACACTCAAAACAGAAACGAACAAAAAATTCGTTATGTTTTATTCAAGCGTTTTTTCTTAGAAGAAAGCAGAGGGGTGGGAAATTAATTTTACAGTTTCAATTGTTGGAAAAATAAAATTTAGAACAGAATCCAATAAAATTGAGGCCGTTGTGGTTATAGACCTGGTTTATCTTTGCACGACAGTCATTCATCTTCACATTTATATTAACATCAGTTTATCCACTTTTGATTTATATAGTACTTCATAAAAGCGGATTTTTGCGTGACACATATAATAAAGAATAAGGAACAAAGGAGATTTGACCAAATTTATGACATGTCAAAACTGTATAAGGAAAAGAGCTAAAAAAAAAGCCCGATGAGAAAAAATTGAATATGTATCCCTTGCTTCCAATTCTAAAATACAATCATGACGTTTCCTTCATTTTTGGAAATAGTCTTTCTTTCATTTGCATTAAGATTTCATATTCATGAATTTTCTTCGTAGGAAGAGAAAAATTCACTTGTGAATATGTATCTAGAAAAATATGACCTCGAGAAATGCGGACACGCTCTATGGTTAATCGTTTTTTTAATTGCCTTTCGCAGTTAGGTGTTCCAGCTTGTGGAAGAAAGCGCACATGGTTCGTTTTCTTGATACTTTTTTATCAAGCTCAGCAAAACTCAAAGAAATATGGAGGAAGAAAAGTTTTCTATCTCGCTTTAAACTCCTCTCTCTTTTATCAAAAGACTCATATACCTTTATACTCAGCATCATAGATTTATTTACGCGATACGACACTACAGGAAAGTGAATGTTTGTTCTGGGTAAACGTATCTGAACTCAAATATTTTGTATTCTTCGATAAGCCGAGGCTGTAGATTTTTATAAGCGGAGTTGTTTCAATGTATAGTTGAAAAGTTTCCAATTTGAAATAACATTTGTTTTAGCATATACGCATATTGTGAGGAAAATAGATTACACAGAGAGAATACACTTGACAATAATATTTTTTTCGCGTTTATTCGTAATAAAAAAAAATTACGAGACAATTAGACTCCTTTGTACTTTATACACTGGGAGAGATCTCCTGTACAGCAGTCAAGTAAATTAGAGGTATTCACGATACATCCACGGGGATGTATACGGTGCAATAACTATGCACTTATGGCAGAGCCGTCACGGTTGCTATAATTCGAATGCAGTTTTCTATCTTCATGGTTTATGAAAGCGCTTCTTTCTCATGACGCAAACTAACCGAGGCTCAAGAAATGCCAACACTGCCAACAATAGTTTTCTTGTTCTTTTTCAGACGAATGTTATTTTTAGTTACGAATAATTCATTACTACCCAAGAAAATTTCTTTTCAAATCTATCTACACCGGACATTTTTAAAATGTCAAATCCTGAGCGAGATCCTGAGATATTGGCATTTTGAGCAAGTAGATTTGCGGTTATGCATGAATCCATTCGGATGTAGAAAGTGCAATATACTGTTCCTATATTTCACGTTACCCTGAGTGTTAATCCCAGATGGGTAGGAGCTCGAGAACAGGAGCCACATTGCGACACCTTGGATAATGCTTATCATAACTCAGGCAAGCACGAATCGTTCTAGTTATTACTATTCGCCTCGTAAATACATTCAATACTATGTTTCATGCCCCAAATCTTCATATATTTCGAGGAAATTATTCAACCAATTCTATCAGAATTTATAGTTGAAACAACTAGAATTCAAAGGATTTTGAAAAGAGAATGAAGTCGCTACCCTAGATATGATCAAAGGAAAAATGATTGAGAGTAGTTTTGATCAATTTACATGAATCATGCAACTAATATTTAAATACATACATATTCAAATTATTCCGATTGTATGCCGATTATTTTCCCCAACGAAGATTCGCGTGCCAGACACGTTCGTCGATACGCTCGAATACAAATTTCAAGTCAAACATACCCAGAGAATTTATAACTACATAGTATAAATTTAGCATTATGTCTACTGATTGGATAAACTTGATCCAATAAAACCCGTTATGCAATTGTTTTGCTGTGGAAACGTACGCACTTAAAAATTTTAGTTACTAAATTCGTTTCCATTTTACCGAAAGTTCTTATAAATCTTGGAAGAATTTATCAACTTTTCAAGACCAAACAAATTTTCTACTTACGAAAAACGGCTGAATATGATAAATCGTGGACTCACCTGAAACAAAAATAAACAAATTAAAAAATTATTCATTGTCATTGACGGAAATCTTTACAATGTGAAAGTTTATCACACAATTTTTCGTGATGTTAAAATTCGTCTTAATTGCATCAATCAAATAATTATGCATTTAATTTAACGATTAAAAAAATTCTGGTTGGAGGAATTCCATATTTTTTATCGAAAGCAAGTGAAATGAAAGTTTTTCC
The DNA here is from genome assembly GCA_904066005.1 of Synergus itoensis. NCBI lineage: Eukaryota > Metazoa > Arthropoda > Insecta > Hymenoptera > Cynipidae > Synergus > Synergus itoensis. Next base: position 1,991,452 of record CAJFCP010000098.1, read on the forward strand.
AGGAAAGGATTCTTTTTCGAGGTTTCATAATTATCGTCCAGTTTCTCAATGGTGTCCTCTCTACTCATTAAAGTGGCTTCGAGTAACGACTTAATTAGAAGTCGCGGTCGGCGTACGCCTTTCGTTTTTATTATCTGACTGAACACATTAAGCGAGAAACGTTTTGCTATACAGTGTACGTATTAGCTTCCTGTTCCGCTTCTACCTCCCCATTCCAGAAGTCAATCGCTCCCTCGGATCCTCTCATTAGATCCCATAAAACTCTCATAATTTCTACTCGACCACTTGTCCTATATCTGCTGGTATTTAAAATCAATGTTAATAGTCAATTTCTTTACCGAAATAAGTGTATTTATTATTTCCGGAATCCGGAAATCTATATCAATTTGCTTTCTAAAAGATTAATTAATGAATTTAAAAAAGTCTTTTTACTGTCAAAATCAATAATAAAATTAGGTATTTATAGTAAAATTCTCGGTAAAATTCAATTTTCTTGAAAGTTGAGAAATAGTTGCAATTATAAAATTACTCTTGCGCACCACTATATTATTAACTGAAAATATAAGTAATAATAGTTAGGTCTATTAAGAAAATGAGGTTTGCTCTAGATTAGAAAACTGTGCAAAAATACTATAAGATTGAAATTAACCATAATGAGCAAAATTGCCCTCTTTCACAATTTCAAAAATTCGAATATTTTTTACATTTTTCCTCGAGTTGCGAGGAAAAGTTTTCAAAAGTTTTATCAAAAGAAAGTTTTTAATGACAAAGAGTTCATTATTCTGAGAAAAATAAAGATAATCTCTAACACCCCTACTGAGAACATTTCAATTTTCCGGCAGAATAGGTTCTGTAAATTCGGCAAAAAGAACGTGAAAAAAGATCAAAAAAGAAGATCAAACAATGAAAGCGAAGAAAGAAAGTACAAAGGTGAGAACTTTATTTTAAGGTCAGGGCTACGAGACAGAGGGTTTTTTTTATGAAAGAAGAGGAAAACAAAAGTCACTCTTCCTTTTTCCTTCTCACGTGTAATCCTCATTGATTTAGGAATTATGGACATACTTCTGAAGCTTAAGTTCCTCAATAAAGTCAATTCCTTTTCTGGTTCATTCAGCAGGTTGTTTTCTACATCGCACGTTTTAGGAGATTGGGACGGAGCAGAAACGGCAAATTTATGAGATCATTTCCTCGAATATGAAAAACAGGGGTTTTTTTTATGGCAGACCAAAAACGTGATCCGAAGAGTAGTCGTAAAATATAACATAAGAATATTAGGAAGAAAAGAAAATACCTACACGACTGTCCTGATTTCCAGTTCTATTTTAATATTTCAGTATCAAAAATAATTCTGATTTTTAGTGAAACTCTACTGACTCCAATGTAGGAAGTGTGTTCTGTCACTCTGACATTTAAAATAAAAAAATATTGCTACTAGCTCAACATATTCCAAAACATGAAATTGGATCATCTCCCAGTTGAATACTTAGTTCATATTTCATGTCAATTTTACCAACAAATGTTAATTTCGACGAAACTCACGAATACGAACAAGCCTTTCGCAGCTGACGTTAATTAACGTCCACGTTAATCGAGATCGATCAGACACCCGGTATAGTTAGTTTCATGACAAGCTTGCGACTGGACCATATATACATGATCAAGTGATGTTCGCATATCAAAATTAACATGTGTGAGTGCACCTCTACTTATGTATATTTACATACCTTCCTACCTTCGCATACATAATATATAAACGAGCATTCATGTGCATATTGTGTGGATGTGTATATTTGTCTTTATGCATGTGTATTTGCGAATACGACGCAGATAGTTAGGTATTACATATATCGATACACCTGCTTGAGTCTGGATTGGTACCTTGCATGGATGAGGGTCTCACGTACCGGGAAACTGTAGGTTCGACCACCCGTATAAGTGTTCTTACACATATGGGCACCTCTATAGCTCCTCTCTTCTAAAAAGACACGCACCACGCTTATTTCAATTCCGTTTACTCTTTTCCTTCCCCGAAGGTCTCGAATAACTCGTGATTTATCTATATTGTAGCGAAGTATCCCGCAAAATAAGAAAATGCGTACTTTTCTCGTGTATGGAAAAATTTAAATTCAGCAGACGAGTTTCATTTTACTCTGAAAATGAAACGAATGCAGCGCGAATAATGCAGAGAAAATTTTATGCAATGGGAATGTGTACATTCAGAGATTTTGTTATAAAATGTCAAAGGAAAATTTAGCCTTTCGGATTCAAATTGAAAATTATATTATGTAGTTTTAAAGCGGATCCTTCCAGGGAAGATTACCCAGACTTAATCCGTACAATTCAAGTTTTATCCAACAGAGAGTCAGTCTACTAAATTTTGTTCACGAAATTCCCGGACTTTTTTAATAAAAATAGGTGAGAAATACGTTTCCAAAGAGTTTCAGAATTTTCGTAATGATTTTAAAGAATTACAAGCCATTTAAACCGATTTAAAAAGATTTAAAGGATTTTAAAGGGATTTCAAAAGATTACAAAATTTTAAGAATTTTAAAGAGATTTAAAGGGATTTTGAAAAATTTAAAGGAATATAAGAAATTGCTAAGGATTTGAGGTTTATTTTATTTTAAAGTTTCTTTTTAAAGAATTCGAAAATAATTCAAAAGGTTTCAAGAGATTTAACAAAAGTTGTAACTATCAAATAAAAATATCTAGATTGATTGTTCACAAAAGTTTTTTTCAAACCAGAAATCCACTTCCCACATCAAAAATAAAATCAAGGACAATTCCCGGATTTTTTTTTAATAAATAAAATAGAAAGCAATTGATTAATGATTGTGAGCACACAAATGTAAAAATCTTTAATATATAACATCAACTGCACACTTTAATTACGTCGATTGAAACTGAACTTAAATTTTTCCCTTTTGCACGGTTTTTTCACTACTTTTATTAACGAGAGGAGTTTGCCGACGAACTGTTGATGGATTGCTGAAAATAAGTAACTCATCTTTTTTCGATCGGCTAATACACGACCGGCATGAGCCTTTCTCCCCGCATTAAACTTTTATCTTGACGTGATATACGACCAAGCCTCTCTTTTCCCATTCTCGTATACGAGGTGTCCTGATTGTATTGCACGATGAACCAAGAAAGGATTGTGTCTCATCAGAACTGGATTTACTTTTAATAAGACCATAAATCTGAAGAATGTTTCAACAATTTAATAAAATTTAAAATTTATTGTAAATAAGTAGATAAAGAGTGAACTATCAGATAACCTAGTTCCTTTCTTACTCCTTGTGAAATATATATCAGGAAAAGCTATACAGTGATGATACTACTGACAAGCTTTTTGAACAAGTTACACAAGGGAAAAGCTGATTTGCATGTCATAATGGTGCTTATAAACTCACGCAGAACTTCTAAAGTTAAATATGCAGAAGCACGAGGACTCAAGTGGAACAAACAAAGAATTTTTGATATAGTTAAGCAAACATGAATTATGCATTATAATGAAATCTTACAAAAAATTGATAATAAATTTTATTAATTAATAGAGAAAATAAAGTTTCTAATTTATTATATTATTTTTATTATACGCTCCTTATTTATTTGAAGGAGAGAATACTTGGACAATCCACGAAAATCGGCTTATGGTCCGTGAAGTCGTATAAATACTAATTGTGAGTCGTAGTTTATAGGGCGTGGCACGCAATGAACATATGTATCCTCCAGGATAAAGTATGATTTCCAATTCAACCACCCTCCATCACCACATTCAAGGACCAAGGTTGGGGACATCAAAAGAGGGTGAAATAAATTGCCCCGACCCTTCCTAAACCGAAATCCAATTCGTACGCATAAATGGTATGTTTTCAGACGTCAACATTTCGCTATTGAGAAATGAATTCTCCCACTAATAGATTCCATTACTATCCGTACTCACCCTCGTACTATTTGCGGTCGATACGGGTCTTTTAATTTCAAGGTCACGCTTTATGTTCTGAGTATCTCGTGTCATGATTCATGATACTTTTTTCTTAATTAGAATTTAAAATTCGTCTATTTAATCACTAAATTTAAAGGTTTGTCTTGAGAACTTCAGGATAAGAAATATTTTTGTACTGACGAAACAAAACAGCTGACTCATTAGTGGAGGTGGAGTGGCCCAGCCTGTGGCTAGTCCAACGTGATATTGATATATGCTTAAATCTTCTTAAAAGGCACTTAAATTTACAAAATTGGAAGTTGGTATCTCTCAAATTCTCAAGGTTTTAGACTTAAAAGTTGAAAGCACCGAGTTTGAAAGCTTCATAAATTCAGAGCTTCCAGGTTTAAAAGCCTCGGAAGATGGTGAAAGCTTGATAAATTTTCTGAAGAATTGGAGATGATTTGTAAGAGAGTTGCAAGAGTTTGTAAGAGTTTTGAAGACTAGATGTGAGATGCTGTTGCAGATATTGTGTTTAAGGTCCAGTCTAGACTCTAGACAGGTCGATATCCGACACCTCCGGTAAAGCGCTTTCGAGCCATTTCGCGGGATGTACTTTCCTTGCACACAGCACAGAATCAGCATCATGTGAAAGACTGCAATATCTCCAACATGCGAATAGTATCCGGCAACAGCGACATTGCAGTCTCACTGCGGCGAGAAAACCAGCAGCTCTTAGAAAGACTCAAAGACTTGCTCCTTGTCGCCATGGCTCTGTTATTATGATCGATGAACCGATTCGAAGAACCGCCACGATATTCTTTGAGGGGAGAAAAAGAAAAAGTTGAAGAGCGTAGAGCGCAAATTACCGCGGAAGTACTTGAAGGTATCTTAAGTTCGTCTTGTGGCACGTACAAGCATTCTACAGGGTGCTTTTCCATTTTCCTAAGAATGCTGCAATATTTTCCAAACCATGTGGAAAAATATGCATCATTTGTAAAAATTTGTAAAACGATGCACCATGTGAAATGATGGATATTTGAAATACTTCAAAAGAACAAGTTCTTATATTCGGAACCTATTCTGAGAGATTTGAAAATTAACTTGAGGGAAAATACGAATCTCATCTTTAAAAATGAAGGGTTGAAAGTGGGAGAAAGAGAAGAGCTCTTTTTTCTATACGAAAAGGAGGAAAACCAGTGTCGTGAAAAGCTGCTTTGTGAAGCTACTGTGTGGAGAGGACTGACGTTTTCTAAAGGCACTCGAGAAATACTCGATGTACAATATGATATATACGTATATGTTGTAAGATACATGTATATCTTACATGTGTACTACTATATGACTATATAGTATATAGTATATGTGTATATAATATATACCTCACATGAGAGGTAAAGAGACCATATGAGTAAATTCCACTCTATCTCGTCTCATGTGAGGTATCTCTAAGGCATCTCAAATGGAGACTGATTGGCTACCCTCGGACTCGAAACAGGGTCAAAGTTAATGGAAACGTGATTACACCCTCACCTATTTTATTAGGTTTACTCTCTTCCATGCCCTCATTTCCAGATATCTCAACAGAATCTGCAATCTGGATTGTCTATTAGCATACTCATAATTATGTAATGCTTTATAATTGTAAGTTAATTAAAAGTTGGATTTGAAAATTTGTGGAGTGTAGTCGAGAGGCAAATAGATTACTGCAATTACTAAATTGATATACCCTGGAAAGCTTTTGAAATTGGAAGATTTTATACATATAGAGGTGAGCATGATAAATTAATTATTACAGGATGTCTTAAAAGGAATATGTTTTTCAAAATATTTCCCAGCAGATTAAATCGAGGATTAAATTGCTTTAATTTTAAACTTTTGAAAATCGAATCTTGAAACTGCAGCCTGGTGGAGTTTTCCGCAACCTTTATTGCAGATTGCTGCTTTACTTCAATCGACAAGACAGAAATCGTCTTCAATTTCTATCTAAAAGATTCTCGGCTACGCTACATAGATCTACCTTGCCGACAATGATAAGAGTATACCGTCGATATGACAGTTAACGTGATATACAGAATTGCTTTAGGGATTATTATAAAAATATAAAATCGGAATTTTTAGCTTGTCTAAGTTTACTTTTATCTTGAACTGAATTTTTCAAACCCAGACGAATTATTTTAAGTAAGAGATTAAATTAGCAAATCCAGGTGGTGAAATGGAGATTTGGGAGGTCCACGCGCGGGGATTTACAAGGATTATTTATAGAGTGCAGGATTACTAAATTAAAAGAACTCGGTGTAAAAAATTTAATCTGATTTGTGTGTTCCTCGTAATTTAAATTTTCATTTAATTCTAAGAGAGTAAATTATATTTTGATTGAACAATAAACATGGTCAAATATTCTGTTGGTTTAAATATATAATAATAATTTATTAATAGCGCGAAATGTATGTCCAGGAAGTTGGCACCGACATTTTATTTTTTCAAAAAAACAAAAGTTGTGCTAAATTGTGCTAGATTTGTGCTCAGTTGTGCCGAAATTGATTTTTCGAAAAAATGAAAATTTGAGCCAAAATTGACAAAAAACATTTTTTTGGCTCAGCACCGACATTTTATTTTTCAAAAA
>CAJFCP010000098.1:2003005-2036603 GCA_904066005.1 Synergus itoensis
ATTCAGCACAACTTTTGTTTTTTTTGAAAAATAAAATGTCGGTGCTGAGCCAAAAAAATGTTTTTTGTCAATTTTGGCTCAAATTTTCATTTTTTCGAAAAATCAATTTCGGCACAACTGAGCACAAATCTAGCACAATTTAGCACAACTTTTGTTTTTTTGAAAAAATAAAATGTCGGTGCCAACTTCCTGGACATGCGAAATGTTGAGAAAGCAATGAACCTTACACGTGGCAAGTTGTGTGCATTCGAAAGTTATTAATTGAATTACGACTTTCTCTTCGATCTATCTTTATAATCTCACTGATAAAAGTCGCCAGGGTGGAATCTTGCACCGTTTTTTGTCACAGAGTTTCTCGACCCATTAGAATTAAATGTCACTAGTTTCTAGCCGGTTTTTCACGACAAGAGGTTAACATCAACTAGATATCAGTGTATAAATGACCCACCAACAAACTCATAATAGTTGCCGGCTACTTTCTAGCCCGCGGCCTGCAATGCGCGGTACTCACTCTTCTCACACTACTTCAAAACCAACACGACGTCTGCGATTTGTAAATATACACATTGGCATTTGACCAGAAGCCAACATTTATACTTTTTTCATATTCGCAGACTATAAAAAAAGTAAAAAAGTGGTCTCGTGCCAAAAAAGTATTAAAAAATATCGGGTTTTGAGGTCGCATTGAATGAGAAAGCGCTATTTAAATAAATAAATGCGAACTAATTATATAATATAATAGAAAAACGATTTCGGAATCAGTGCTGCTTGTATAATGCATAATATGGTCGTTATGAAAGGAGATTACTATCATCTCGTGTGCAAATAATCAGCAAGCTGTTTACCCCTTTTTTCTCGTTGTGTCTATACTGTATATTATAGATATGTGACACGTGGTCAGATTTAATCCCCTTGAGCTTGCAACCACGTGTCAGAGGGGACTGGGAAAATTCAAAAGAGATTACAAGGCTACCAGGAAGTGAGTTCCCTGGTCCAGACGCAATCTGATTCCGCCTCGTTACTATAAGAGTAGAGCCAACTCTACTTTTAGCACCAATAAACTTTCTAATTGGCCATATCTGGCTCAATCACTATATTTTACAATCTAATATTCTGCTACAAAAAGAGATTTGCCTAAGATTTAAGTTCCACAAATTTTCACTTTGGAAACAAGAACTCGAAAACAGGAACTGAAAAACAGGAACTGAAAAACAGAAATGAAAAACAAGAACTGAAAAATATGGACTGGAAAACACGAACTTTGAGTATGAATTTTCTTTGAATATTACCTCACATTTCAACGCACTCTTACTATTTTACAAGCACTTAAAATACCGCAACCCGCATATATGAATACGAAATCAAATGACATTAAAATCGCATCACTCATTGCTTGGGCAAGAAACGTATAAAGTAGTACTTTTGTGACTGAATAATTAACTCCTCTCAGTAATTACTAAAACTGTGGGTCTTAATAAGAATTTTTTTCGCAAAAAATTCCGACTCTCAGGAAAATTATGCACGCAAAGTGAACCAATATAGAAAGGCAACAGTTATACACGCAGCTGATTAAAGCGTGTTAAAAACGACCTCGCTAGAGGCTAAAAGGAAAAAGCAAGATTTCTCCGCATCTTTTCCCCCACTTTCTGCGAATAAGTGACGATCCCATAATTATATCTCTGGGAGCATCCAAGAATCTTGGTGTGGTGGTCAGATATGACATGCCTGCGGAATAATTGCGACTTGCAGAAATAATTAATTGTAGAGTCCGACTAGCATGTGTTATACACTCGTATGAGGAGGTAGCGGTAAAAGTTACAAGTACAATGATATGAGTAATAAATGTAATTTTACTCACGGTTTTCAATAATAGATATAGAACAAGATTTAATAAAAAAAAAAGAAAGAATTTATTCGCAGTTGAACGTTTCAATTCTTGAAAGCGTTTCAAATGCGAAAGTTTGAATATTATCCCCATGCAAGATAATAGTACTTTCTTAAACCTAATCATAATTCGATTTTCTGTATGACAATTTACCTCGAAAGCGCGTGCGTCGCTTAATATTGTGATATTGTGTCTAAGCACGTGATGTGCGTGAGACATGCTTCGCACGCGAAACACATGCAATGTTTCAGTACAAAAGGTAAAAGTTGAGGGAATGGGAAACGAATTATGGCACGTGGAAACGACTCACGTGTCGCCAAATTGAGGATGAAGAACACATGAAACCTTTTCGAAACGGACAGTTTTTTTAAAAACAACCGGAACACGAAACCACTTTCTTATTAAAATAAATTATTCATCCAATTCAATAACTCGGAAATTGTCGAAAGGTCAAGAGCGAATCTCATCCATATAGTTAAAAGATAAACATTCCCGGATGCTAACGAGAACCTGATAGGATAAAAATCCACTCTGAGTCAATTTTAACGAGCCAAAAAATCGAAATTGATGGACAGTTCGATAATTTGCATAGTTTTCTAGACTAGCACCATGGAATAGTGAATAGTCAATGTTCCTGACGTGCAAAGGGAGGTAAAACGTAGTTGTAGACGTAGATGGGTATTGGAGGCAGTCAGGTGAGCGATACACATGTGCCTCATGTCTATGACGTTGTATCTGCGATGGCTTCGCCGCCAATCAGGCTTTTCGCCGCACTTGGTTGCACTTTTGCTTTGTGCAGGCGTGCATTGCACTTGCACACTTGCACACTTGCACAACTCTCGACTCTGCTGAAAGCAAAGCGAGGGAATATCTCGGGAATATTGCAGCCGCCAAAGGAAGCCACGCTGCACATGATATGAACGCAGAAGCCCCTAAAATGAGGCTATTTTGACCTTTCCCTTAGAATCTGGAACACCTCGAATCGACTATTTGACAGCACAAGACTTTGACCTAATTTTGTTAATTTTCTTCTTTTAATTTGGTGAACCTCTATTTTTACTTCTTCGATAATTACGATAATGAAAAACAAGCAGCAGGATTCTCATCTTTTAGAGTCTCTTTGTTAGAGGGAAACGACTATTTGAAATAAAGGATGCATGCCTCCGGTTTCCATTTTAACATCAGGTTTTTTCTGTTCGAGGCGAAATGAGAAAAGTATTCCAATTTACTCGAACAGCAAAATTTCGAGTTTCAAATACAGACGTATTTTTGTAAAAATGAACAATAGATTATTTTAAAATCTGATATGACAGAATCGAAGATTTCAATAAAATTCTGAAATATAACAGATGAAACTGGAAAACTTTTTTCAGCTGAGTCGAGAAATTGAAATTCAAGTCCGAAATAACTTTTTCAAAACTCACAACTACGTGGCGGGAAATTTAAACTCATTTCGCGTAACATCTGCCTTTGGAAAAGGAAAATGACGAGAAAAAGTCACCGGAGTGGAAAAAAATGCGACGATATTGTGAGAGGTTTACATTAAAAAAGTTTTCTCCGCGAAAAGTTTCGTCGCGTTTGTCGCGAAACTTTCACGTGCGTCTTTGGCTGCTTGCAATTCTTTCCACTTGAATGCGAAGCAGCCAAGAAGTGGAGGAACTCAGAGTTTTCCTGGAAGTTCCAACTATCGATCGTCACAGAGCATTAAATCAGTCTTTGGACAAAAAATGCAAAAAAAAAAAAAAAGAAAGGATAGAAAGAAAAGTCTCTGGATAGAAGTGACAAATAAGAAATGAAACCCCTGGACTTTCATTGTAAGGAACTTATGAAAACGTAATATAAAAGTAATATTTTTCTGAGTAATGGATCAAACAAATGTAAATGTTTACAAGATCATTGGCATCGACTAGGGACGTTTAAAGAGTGCTATAAGGGAATAAAGAGAAGGAAAGGAACCGAGGTTTTCTGAGCACGAGGCGAGCCTATTGTTTAGGGCGGCTGCACGTTTTACGGATATGCTCTTGTTTCTGCTTATTATCCAGCCTGCCTTTTTAGGGTAACTTCGATAGCCGCGCTTGAACGATGCCAGGAGGCCCTTAAGGGCACGTGGAATTCGTAGAAATATATACGCTTTGCTAGTTAAACTGATTACTCCACTTCAGCAATCCTTTGTTTCAAGTGCTTTTCTTTTCCTTCTCCCTCGAGTCTCTTTGCAAACAAGGAATAACCCCCGTGGAACTAAAAGAGGGGCTGATTGTGATAACGAAAAATATTCGAGCAAAAGTTCAAACGAAAAAGTACTTATTGATAACGATCGGTACAAGAGTATAAGAATATAAAATTAATTAATAGTAAATCTTACGAATTACGTAAGCATTAAAATTACGCTCCAGAGAGTCCAGAGTTAATTATTTATGTGCATAAATAATAATCATCGCCTTTTAATATTAAAAAGGTGAGAGAAAAGTTAATTTCTGCAATCAAAGTTTTAGAAATGATTAAAAGATTTTATGAATTCAGAGCGTGAAAGTTTAATCACTTAAATCACTTTAACCACTTTCTACATAGCAGAAAGGGTTTCATTCAACTCTTTTTTTAAAACTACATTTCTTAGATTTAATTTCTCTGGTAGAAGAGATTTATAACGAGTACCAAGAATCTCAGAGTAACGGTAAGCTTAAAGATGTAACATTAGGCGAGTTACGACGATTATTGTATCACGCTATTTCGTTACGTGAATTTGACGCGGAGTTGAAGAAGATGAGATCTCCGAGAGATGATAGTTCGCGGAGAAAATATTTTCTAGCTTTAAATGTAAATTACTTTTTATTCTTAGCATTCTTCCTGCGTGTTACTGAACTCGTCAATGTTCCTTTACTCCTTTGGAATTCAAAGTAGATGCGGGATAAAAGTATAAAAATAAAGTCTGATCTTGTTCGATAAGAAGAATCTAATTGAAGTTGGAGACGACATTGAAAAGTGTGAGAAAGAGAATATAAATGATATTTTTTTTACCAAATTTATAAATATTGTAAATTTCGAAAATGAGGTCATCCAGGATATTTTTTTAAGATTGACCTCCTGAATCCCAATTCTGGAAAGTTTTTATTGCGATAATGCACCACTGGAATAAATCCTGACTCAGACATTATAAAGGAAACTCGCCAAACTGTTCCCGCCTGAAAAAGGGAGGATTTGGCGACAAAATAAAGACCGATGGAGCCATTTGTTCGAGCCTATGAGAAGTTCTTCTGCCTTTTTTGGCAGAGCGACCCTTCCGCAATGCGGTGCATTTATCTATGCATTTTATCCACGCGATTATACAGAATATACATATGTAGTAGAGGAAAACATCGGGCTTTCGACGCGCATCTCTTTCATGAATGGAACACAATGGTTCGATTTTTGAATTTCTAATCACGTGCCACTAAAGATGAAACTGCGTAGAATAAATTACGTACACTATACATACGGATATAACCACTAGAACATTATTGTACTGAACCTTCTATTGTTTTAGATTAAATTTCAAATAATTTTTAAGGATTTTTCTACTCACGCAGAGGTTTGCCTATATGAAGTAAAGAACTCACCTGAAACAAAAAAAGAGTTGATTAGTTACTACTATAGAATTAAAAACTTGGTTTATATTACTTTAGCTTCTATTACGACAGCAAAGCAGAAAATTGAACAGAATACTCTCAACAACGGAATGTTTCTCTCATAAAATTCTAATATAAAATCCATAAAATAGACTATAATATCTACTATAAAGTCTATAATAAAAAGGACTCGTTGATGTTGGACAATGTTTATATTACACCAGAATACGATAAGAATAAATGCGTTACAGTCTCTCTAAAAAGCTAGAATTGTGCGAAGGCGAAAAGCGTTTCTTTCTCTTTATTTCATCTTATTTTAGGATTCAAGATCTACTTTTGCGTTTACTGCTTCAATCTGACAACTTGCCCCCACCCTCTCTACCCTTATAAGGGAAATGCGCGAATCTGGATGGAATTTCAGGGCGAAAGAAGTGAGACGGTTTGATGTCGACTTCTCGAGGACCGACGGCATTAAATTCCGTATTGCATATATTACTATATATATACTGTACATATAGTTATACTATGAAGTGGAATATAGTAGTATAGTTGGTAGGTAATCGTTCCTCCCTGGCGGTCTCTCATGAAGCCAAGGGAGCACCTACGGAATGCACTCGATAGCCTTGGCTCTTACAACGGGTTTAAGGTGCAGAGGAACTGCACGTAGGACGGAAAAGTCTTGACCGAGATGCATGGAGGCAAATACGAGAAGAAAATGGTTCTCTATTATTTAATAGCTAATGAAAAATGACAAATTTCCAATCAAAAGTAGGAGAACGCACGATACAAAGAAAGAACTGTTTTCTGACACACAAAAAACAATATAAAAGATTCTGAAAAGAAATTATTTAATGTTGCCAAGAGCTTCCATATTCTATGGTTTATAAAATAAATTATTCATAATATTCTACTCCAGTCTCTGAAATCATAAATCAATTTTTACTTCAAGCCCCTTTACATAACTAACTCTAACTTGATCACTATTATTTGCATTCATCACATTTGTGAATAAAAATACAGGATAAAATAACTGACAGGATACTAACGTATTGCAAATTGTTGTAAAAAGTATATAGGGTTTGAAGACACCGACCCTTTATTTGCCTCTACCGGTAATGGAAGGACCTTTAATTTTATTAAAAACGAGATGATGGGATTGGCGTACGTGATGCCGGCTGTTGTGTCAACAGGGGTTGTTTTATCCCCCTTCACCTTTTACAACATGTAATACCTCGATTGTGCCGCCAAGAACCCTTCACTATGGTTAGACCTTATGTTCGGCACGCGTTTTAGGAGAATGATCCATTATTTCTGGATTCACCAAAAGGTCCTTCTGTGCCCTTCTGCCAGTGAGACAATATAAACCGTATTTTAAAAAGCCGTTATGAACTGTCGAAAACTTAATTCCATTTGCCTTGGCACATAAAATTAGGCAATTTAATAATAAAATTAGAATAATTTAAATTAGAATCATTCAGAAGCTGAACAAAAGACATTTCGAAATGATTACAGTCTCTTGTTTTTCGAAAAGACGGCATTTGATGAATTCTGATGAAATTCACCTCGTTTACAAAACAGGATGACCCTGAATCGTGATACGACAGAAATAGCAATCCGTCGTGAATTTTCTTTCCGTTTCCTTTTTTTGAACCGCAGAAGTATGTCAATAAGCGAATGGTGGAAATGCGAATACGGATCCGCAAAAAAGTCCTCTCGGCACGAGTCGACGATCAGTCCCGCTAAGGTCGTTTCATTCGAAAAAAACCTTAAAGGGTATGCGGTTTAAGCCAATCAAAAGCTATCGCAGAAAGTTCTTTGAAGAGTCGTGCGCGCATTTGATTGGTTAATTGGATTGCTACCTTACTTCTTTCATTTATTACGGGTTTTACCCTCTATTTCTATCGTTAAGCACAGCTCTGTAATTGCGTTCACAAACCGTGTGACAAGCTCGTCATTAGCATCATTAAATCATTACTTTGATTTAAAAAAAAATCGAAATGTCTCTAAAATCTCGCGTAAATTGTTGTTTCAAAACTTCTCTCTAAATTTAATTGTAACAGCGAAATTCCGCTTTTGAATGACTTGAAATTGTAAGAAGTAAAAAAAATAATCATGCGCGTATAGCGCGTGTTGGTTTGCTATAGTCTCAGTTAAAAAATGGTAAGTCACCTTTTACCGGATAATTGTTATTCACGCACTGTTGAATTCACGTGCATCGTTGATTCTTTGTGACAAATATGCAATGGGTTCGATTACTTGGACGTTACGTAAGGGTCATCTCTGTCTGCGTAACTAACTAACTTAACCCACCTACTTAATCACCTACGAGAATGAAAATATAAATGTGTGTATGTGTTTCTTATGTTAACCATGCAAACATTGTCTGCTCCTCGTGTGTACCTACGCGCGATTTTCCTTTTGCGAGGCCCCGACCTACCGAGATAAAACTGCACGCTTGGCTCGTTTGAGCGATAGGAAATCGATAGTTTACGATGTGTAATATGTGTATGCGATCAACAAAATTAGATATAGATAGTATATCAGTCAAGACTCCAAGAGAGGGACGAAATCGAAGAGAAAATGTGTCCCAGAAAGACCAGCTAACGGGCAAGCTCGTCCTCCCGGAAATTCCATCATGACTTAATCGATTAAAAACGACATCTCAAGATCGCCTGAAGCTTTTCTAATCCTGGGAAAAATAAATCTCAAAATTGAGTAAACTATGAAGATTAAATCTTACGAGATTTTTAAAAGTATAATAGCATTTTTCATATTACTAATTATTAAAATATTTATAATTATTTGAATATATCGCAAGAATTTTATTGAATTTATATATCAAATGCAGAACTCTCAAACGATTTTCTCGTGCGACGTCGGCGAGAGTTTTCTTGAGTTTCATCGGCCAATTTCCGCGCGCGAATGAAACGAACAAAGGCAGCAATGTACCTCAAGTAAGAACGCAAGAGAGAATTCGCAAATTGAGCCCTATAGAATAATAATGAGCTTTATGCCAATCATTTTCATCTGATATTCTTAATCTAAAAATATAGTATGTACTCGTAAACACTATTAGTCTATTTAATTTTCAGTTCCCTATATCGAAATATTAACTTGATCTCATTTCATTTATGGGGCAATGTTCGAAAATAATATATAAGATCTCATGAATCAGTATTATGAATCCATTCGAAATTTGATTTGAATTGAATCCAGTAGAGATTGGAAATTTAATTACAGCCCTAAAATAGGTGACCGCCTCGTGAGAATTGAAAAAATTGATATCATTAGAAAACCAGTCATATGATTGCAGACTTGCTTGGAGTACTTTCGTTCTACATGCATAAGTAAGTGCAGTCCCCTAATTGCACAACAAAACCCGCCCATTAATCAAATCACCCAGGGGCGGACGATCGGAACCCTAGACTTCCCTATTTTCATTCTCTTGTCTGCAAACCCCAATATTTAATCTTCTCATCGTCTAGATTTGACAGTCCCAGTCACAACTTGCAATAAATTTTATATAATTCGCACATAATGAAATAAGCAAGGAAGTGAAACTTTTGTGAAGAAAATTTATTAACTTTTTAGGGGAAAATATACCCTTTGTTGCAGGAATGCACAAAGATGCAGAGAAGAAAGGAACATAAATATATATGAAAGAGAATATCGATTTTTCTATTGCTTAGATATTTTCAATTTTACTATTTTACCCTCTATTTCAACCACTTCTGGTGGAAAACTACCAGAAGATAAAGAGACAGAAAGAATAGTAAAGATAGAAAGTCAAGAATTCTATGAAAGAGAGAAAATAAATTTCTCTTCGGTCTCAAACGTGATACTGAAAACAGAATGCAAGAGTGAATTTAAAATTTGAAATCCAACCTCCAGATCTTGCATATGGCGAAACGATACCTACTACTGCAATGGAAATTAAACGTGATCTCAAAAGTGTGACAGAACGTCACGTGCATTAACACGTGACGATGAATGATACCTGCCAAAAATTTCATATGTGCGGTTTCTTTTGTTGCGAAAGGCATAAAATGTAAATAAACCTGAGTACAAACTGGAAAGTTTAAAATTTTAATTTCAATATTGTAAGAGTTAAAAAGTGAATGATTAATTCAATGAAAAATGCTATACGTAACTTCGTATAAAAATTTCCCCTTTTCTTGTAAATACTTTGTTATTTATAGAACTTTTTCTTGTCATAATGTACCCGTGACGCATTGCCCGTTTATAGACATCAATGTCCCCTTTGAAAAATGATCGATGGTCTTTTAAGGGATGAAGCTCGACAATATAAAACCGAGTATTATGTTTGCACGACTTTTATAGAATTCTTAATCCACGGGTTTTTCTTTTCATAAACAGTTACACACATAATGTCATTTTGACAGTTTTGAATTGTATGTGAAAAATATTCTACAAATAAAAAAGGATGAGTCACATAGACTTCGCCTTTTCACAAAACTTTCATTGTTTATATTTCGAGCTTTACCATTTTTATAAATTAAGCAATTATTAATATACTAGCATAAATTCTAGAGCGTCCGAATTTTGGTCAGTTGCGAAATTTGAGAGATTCCGAACAAATTTTCTTTTGAAATCGGTATTTAATTGAAATTCAAACCCATATAATAAACTGTCAAACTGTAAACACAGAAGCTTCATCATGGACAGACAATCCATCATATAACAAAAAGTTGTGAAGCTTGTCACTCAAACATAAATGCTGCCAACAACACGCTACAATTTCAGAAAATTGTTATGCTGCAAAAACAAATTTACCCTCTGATCATTTAACCAAGCGGAAATTTATTGGAAACTTCAACATCAGTAAAAATTGACGCTTGGTTTTCCTCGAACTCCCAGTAAACTATGATTTTCCCTGCAAAAATCGTCCAGTTTTTAAATTCTCGGTATTTTAACGCTTTTAATTTAAAATTTTACAATAATTTGAATTTGCAATAGAGTTTACACACATTCACCATAATTTCTAATAACGTTGTGTACAAAACCCTAGAAAAGGAAATATTATAAAAATAAAATAAAAAGTCATTATTTAAACTAATTTTAGTCTCTCACCGGTCATCCTGAGTGACAGTGATGTCGGGTGGGGGAGGGGGAGGAGAGGCACCGTCTGTAGCATCCAGTTTGCCGGCTTTCTTTAAAATCCGATTTTTTCACAATACCCGACACAACAACAACAATCCACAAAGAACTATTTTTCACTCAGAAAACATTATCTAACATTTTAAACATTTTTTCTGTGTCTTTTGATTATTTTGTTTATATAATCTACACTTGTTTCACTATTTTTTTCTTTAAAACATCAATAGATTAGTGATTTTATTGGGATATTTTTCACAGTTGAGTAAGTAGAGAACAATCCAAGATTGTGTTTTCTGTCTTGTAGCAGGTGAAAGCTACTCGCGACTATACGGGGCCGTAGTAATAATAACGTGGAGACTTTGTAGGAGAGCCAAGAGAGGCGAGAGAGGTACTTATGAGTGCATAAATACTATGCTTATCGATGCATGTGCATAAGTTTCGTGCACTTTATTGCACGGGTCGCTGGTCCCACTTTTCGGCGCGCGATACACTTATTTATCAAGTTTTTCAGCCGATATTTCTCACTTCTTCATTGATCCTCATTAATATTCCTTCGTTTCCACTTCACTGCAGTTTTTCCCAATTAATGCAATTATTATGCAAATTCGTTGCATTTAACTATTTCACAATCGACTGGCAATCCAGCTGATAATATCCTTATATCAGTATCAATAAATTTCCAAGATCTTAAGTAGTACACACGATTCTTTGCAATTCTCTAATTTTTAAAACTCTCCAATGATTGGTACAGATTTTCGTACAGATTTTGATGCTCCATTTTGGTCCTGATGATTTTTAATTGGAATTTTTGCACTGAAGTGAATTAAAGGTGTTGCACTTTTATTCACTGGGGATCGGCAGTGGAAGAATTTACGAAATCGCGAAGGAATCCGGCGAGAGGACGTCGACATCGCGCCTTGAGAAACATTGATGTTGATTTTATTTTTCGCGATTATGAAATGAAGAGGTTGAAGACAAAGTCAATTTTTAAGAGAATGTTCAAAAAAAGGTGGTTTTTATCGCGATCGGAATGCAATTTGATATTAATCGCTGAGCACTCGCCTCTCACCAACCCCGGCGATATATTCGAGAAGACTGCAAGTCTCTCTCGGGAGGTGAGGCTTGTCTCTCTCCCACTCTTCTTGTCAGTTTCTCTCTCAGCACACGAGGAATTTCTCCCTCTCGCACTTTAGACGTGATCACTAGTGCGATCTCTCTCGGAGCCTCTAAATGCGTACATTGGCGTAAGAAAGATTTAATTTCAAAGGGTTAAGACTCTTCTTATCAAATTATTATTTATTACGAAAATTTAAGTTTAAATTTTTTAAGTTTATTCTCGAAATTACTGCAAAGTTCGTCATTAAGACATTAATGATTAGTTCGCTCAAAAACGAGTTCCAAACTTCGAGAGTATTGAATTGAATCACTTTTTAGTTAATATATACGCACATTTTATAATTTAATAATCCGAAATTGTAAAGATTAAAATTCTCTTAGCGTTTAAAATTTATTAAATTAAAACTCATAAATGGATTATTTCTAATATGTAACTGTCAACTTATGACATTCCGGATGAAATATATCGCAGCCTGAGACATTTCTTTTCAATAATGAAAAAGATAACTGAATGATTACAAATCAAAACAAAGGCTTAGCAAACATTTGAGGGCAAAGACCCTCAAGCCCCCAAGGTTACGCCATTGTAATTTCCCCACTTCTCTCCTCACTCTAACTCTTTCTCATCTCTAGCTTACTTTTATCTCTTTCTCTCTTTTTCCATGCCCATTGTCCGCTCTCTTTCCCACCCTTTTTCACCCACGTGCTCTCCCTTCATCTTTCAGCCTCTATCTCTTTCCCGAGATCCGTGGATCCTCGGAAATATTCGTAAATACTCGGCAAAATCGAGAAAGAGAGAATAAATTGTAAGTGCATAGGAATGAGTGCGTGCAAACATTTGTACTTACGCTATATACATAATTATATATGCATGCATACATGTTTACGTTTGAATATATGTTTGCATATGCATATGCATGTTTAAATGAATGTGTGCATGTATAATGTATATGTATAAAGCATAACTATGGCCTGTAGATATACAGAATGCAGGTATGCACGAATCGCCACGCCCCACGTTCACCGACGAAATTTTATATGTTTACACTTTGCTCGGTAACTCGGTATGTCCATTTACTTCTTAAAGCCTCGATTTGATTATCGAGACTCAGTGCAATAATTTCTGAACGCTCGAGCTGCAAAGTTCGTTAAAAGTTCGAAACTCGCAAACTTCTGGCTCACTCTGACTGGAAAGAACCACTTAAGTGGTCCAAGTGTGTAATTACAAGACACTTCTAGTCCAATTTCTGATTTTCTCAAAGAGAAACTCATAATAACTCCTGGCGAATTAATTTACTGGCTTTTAATTTTAATTTTGCGTGTATTATATTATTTACACTACTATATATTAACATTTTTAAAAATTTATTACCCCGTATTTCCTTGAAGAATCTTCTCACGAAAATGTCGAAGGAAGTAACTAATTTCGTAAGTTTAGCTTACCCAAAAAGTACCAGAGGTCACTAAACTAGAGTCTATAACGAGTAAGCTATGATATAATTATATATTTTGAGGAAAGATGTAATTATATGAAGCGGAAATAATTAACTTTTTTCGAACGCTTCTTTGATTGAGGGAAACAAAAGATAATTCCGAGTCTTTTACAGGCTAAGAAATTTGAGTTGCAATATGATTTCTGTAATTCTGCTGTATCGTCAGTTCAAACATATGACTCGAGGGAATAAAAATCGTGATTCATTCAGATAAAATGGTGCCGGTTGATGTACTATAAGAAAATAAAAATAAAATACATTTACGCCAAAGAAATAATAAAGTTATGCACTGGATGGGAACCAGATTTCAATAGAGAAATCGTAGAAACAAAATCGCTATTACGCGACCAAGTCGAGTGGACATTATGGGTTTGTGGTCGACATCAACATAATAGTTGGTACTTATATGCGACTTTGGATTATGTAAACCGTGCAAGTACGTGAGAACATTCACTCTCGTTGACGTAGGACGTAGGCGTAAACGTAGGTAAACTAAAAGGGAAAGAAATATAAGGAGAAGATCGTCATGGAAACCAGATCTCTCACGAATCCCTCTTTCAAGTGGTTGCAGTGTATTCACTCGTTACCGGTTGAAATGAGCGGGTAATCCGCGGTATTTCCTTATCGACCAGCTGAGGAATGCGGGAGAAACGCACTCTTTGCTTGCACAATTGCACATAGGATAGCAACATGGCCAAGGTCCCCGGCTTCTTTCAACGCCAATGTGCCACTTCAAGTAACGCCATGGGCGATTTTATGCCGAACGAGTTTAAAAAAGTAGTAAAAGTAAACTCCAATTATCACTGACACAGTTTAAAAGATCGATTATGACAAGTTTTTTCTTAAAAATGTCCAATTTATTAACATTTAAGTCATTAGTGTATCCTGATATCTGAGCAAGCCGAGTCTTTAAATATTGATAATTTCAAATTTTCAAACTCCATGGTTTGAAATAAAGTTTAAAATATTTTATAAAAAAAAAAAGAAATAAGTTAAATTCCTCAATTTAACATGCTCCACTGACTATAAAATACATTTACGAAACACTGCCATAAAGTAAAACTAAAACTCAATTAGAATTTTCTGGCAGTAAAATAAATTTGAATATATCGAATCTAGACCGAAGAGATAAAATATAACGAACCATATTCTGATACATTTTTTAGTTCATTAATCCACGATTTAAATTCTAAATGGATATTTTTAATCAAGAATCTGGGTTGTTGTAATAAAAAGGAAAGTATTTCCTGAGAGAAAAAGAAGCTGAAGATATAAAATAAACGGGTGGAAGAAGTTACCTATCCTTTTTTATATCTTTTATCTTTAGAATCGTTAAATGTCGAGTGACCTTCCAAAGCAGCGGACATTGAGCTCTTTTATATAAATAGAATCGGTTTTTACGTCACTGGGATGCGCTTTTCCCTTTAGGGAATGTATAAAAAACCTCCAGATACGAGAGATATTGTGCAGGAAGAATGCCTCTCCCTATAAAGCTCTTTTGGACGAGGCACTTGTGCATATGCTGCAGTGAAGTCCTCTGTATTCTGCTATATCGATCCAGCTCGATTTTATACCAATTGCATCTACCTCAACCCTCTTGATATAATAAAAAAAGAAACGTGAGAGGATCCTAGAACTTTTTTGAAAAGTAGAAAATTCTGTTAAGTCAGGAGGCTATCGAAAAGATTCTTTTCTATTTTCTAGTATGAAAAGTCACGAGATGTCACACCTCCCCCGTATTTCGAGCAAGTGATTGAAATTACCATTGCTATTTATGCGCATGGAATCTATAGGAAATAATCAATCTACTCTGGGAATAATCAATCTACTCTAGAGAAAATACTGAATATTTTGAGTAGCTTACCTTGAACGGGGAAGAAACATAGATCCATCGATGAACACTGAACCTGAGAGCAGGATGTACCAGCTTGTGGCCAATTCTCCGGTGCTGAAAGCAATTGTTCCATGATTTATAACGTGTAATAAGAGAAATTCTTTCTTCTCGACCACTGTCATTTGTCTTGCACGATCGTATTCGCACCGGAACACGATCGTCTTATCTCGATTTCTTGGGTAAAGTGGCCATACTTGTAATAATGCAAGAGACCGTTGGGTTCGGCAGACTGAAATAAACGGCTCATCGTGTGAAAATAGAAAGAAATCAGTCGTCTGTGGAAATAAAATGCCGAAACCCAGACTATCATTTCTCTTTATACGAGACACATAATGAAATTTCAAACTATTCATCAAACAGGAAGAAAGTGGTTATCGAGAATTGGTAAGAAAAGAATAAACAAAAGAAAATAGGGTCGTTAAAAAAAATTAATTTCAAAGTCTTCGAGTCAGAACTTTATAGAGTTTTATAAACTAGTAACTAATGAAAAGAATCCGATCAAAGAAAAAATCTTCAATGAACGCAGGTACGAGAAAGAGGCAAAAAAGAGTGACACAGATATTGCGAAAGTGTCCTTCCTTTTCAAGAGTTTTCTGATGAAGTAGGGAGATAAAGTCTACTGCAATAAAAGGTAAAGACAATAGTGTAAAATGAGGTGATAGTTTGAGTATCTCTGGGTGGAAATGATGTAAGAAAAGAAGAGGAAGAGAGGAGAAAACGTCATCACGGTGTTCTGATGTGCAACCTTTTCAAACGGTGCACGTACAGGAAGTCTCCATCTCTCTCAAAAAGGAAAAGGCACACGTGTGTAAATCCCGTATGTTGTTACGTGTCGCGTATACATATCCCGAAACTCTAACATATAAATGAAACGGAGATGAGAAACGGGAAAAGCAATCTTCATAAAAGAAAAATATTTTAAATTGCTTCTGAGACATACTTCTTTCAAATTTTGATTGTTTCTAATTTGGAATATAAAAAATCATCTAGATGGCCTTCAAGTTTTAGACTAAATAAATAAATTTGAAAAAGTACAAAGTGCCGAAATGTAATAAAACGAATTTCTCTGTAAAACATGTTTTTTTTATCCAAAACAAAAAGCGGAAAAAAGAAACACTTTTTTAAATCTGTAACGATGCGCGAAACATCGTTAATACAATTGTCTCCCGGAAGAGGCAGCACCTCTCGGAGGTTACAATTTGCGCGAGAAATTGAATTTGCCGAATTTAATTAAATGAGAAATATGAAAATGAAATATGATTAATTTAAAGAATTTGTTAACGAATAGTTGAAACAAGAGAGAGATTGGTAATTCGAGGACATTTCTTGGCGACTCGACTTGATTAAGCATTTAATAAATTATGTGTTAACAAAGGCTTCATTTAAGGTCCAGGAAGCTATAATGTTAATCTCGAAAGGATGTATATAATAAATATCGCAAATAGAATAAGTTATAAATATTAAGAATTCGTGCCAGATTAGGGTTTAGCCTTACATAGGATGTTTAAAAAATAAAGTTTGAGTTATAGGATAGATGAAACGAATGGTCTAAAACGAATGAGAGTCGAATATACTTTTAATAAATAAACTTAACAATGAATTCCTTTTTGTACTAATCTCGACATGTAATTAAAAAGAGAATTTATGATGACTTAAATGGAGTGAGAGTGAACGTAGCTAACCATAGGGAAGTAATAAATTTAATGATTTGTCAAACTGTTTGGTAAAGAATTTCGATAGTACTTCAACTTTGTTTATTTTAAGGTATCGTGGAACCGGGTCTGTTAATCTTCTATTAGCTCGTAAAATCGCTTCTACGAATTATGCTTAGGTCATACGTTAGGGACTAGTGTGGGTGGAGACAAAATCTTGATTGGATGAACGACCATAAAATAATTAGAGTAGGATTGCGCAAAGGATCCCTATGCATGCGCAAGGGCTCGAGGATCTGACTTCGATCGACGGACGAGAGCAGATTTTCCGGATCTCTTGAACTGACATATTGTCGCTCGCGACCGAGAATTAAATACTTTGGACTTAGAATATTTTTGTCGACTTCGATAATTATCTACGTTGTGAATCAATCGACTAAATTGAAACAGTTTAAATTGAATAAACCTAATAGTACTTCGGAATATAACTTTGCATTCAATTTGATTTCATTTACCTAATTATTAAATTAAATAATCATTTTCAAAGGACTTTCAGTGAATTTCTTCGTTTTGGACTTCAATAACGACGAGATTGGAGCTCTTCAGCTTCAAGTGGAAGAACCCAAGCTATATTACGGATTATTTTAGTGATAAAATAAATCATTAATCAGACTTTCAGTTTGCCATTTAAAACGAAATTTAAATTAATTCGATTTGCCGCTCAAACCCATTAACATTCGTTACAAATCGAAAAAAACTGAGACATCTGTATTTCTTTCTTGAACTACGATGAAGTTGGAGTTCTCTTTTTTGAGAGATCAGAGAATTACGTTATCAGCACGAGATAAAACATGAAAACGGTAACGTAGAAATTGTCTATAGGTCGATAAAGTAGATACACACACCACTGAATAGTGGTGCCATCGACAGGGGAAAAGTGAAATTTTTTTAAAAAGCACGTGGGCATTGTTATTGTTTACATTCCACTTGAACAGAAATAGGATCTTACAAAGTCCAGATACTATTTTTGAAACCACTTTACCCAAAAAAATCTGAAATATCGAAACTACGCAACTAAAAATATAAATCCAAATTATGTGTGATTTTCAATGGATGAAAGCAAGTAACTTGCTCCTTTTGCATAATGAAGGAATGTGAATAATGAAGGAATGTGAATAATGAAGGAATGTGTAAAAAATAAAATATTTTAAGCACGAAAGATTCCAGAATCAATGTGAAGCACATTGAGTTTATAAAGTGAAAAGCCTTGTCTGGAGGTGAATAGCATTTAACACTGGAACTTACTAGTAAAGAACGTGATTCGCATGATGTCTCTCGTAGCGCACTATTTTGCAAAGACCACGAAGAACGGAATCCCTACAGGGTCGTAATGCCTCCAACCCCAACAAGCCGTAGTAAATTATTTGTAAATCCTGTAACAAAAAAAGGAGAAGAGTCAACGGAGTTCATTTAGTTTTTAATAAATTGTAATCAGCTAAATTAAACAGAAACAATTCTACAAATCAAATAAATACAAGAGCCAACTCTTCCAGAAGATTTTCATTATTTAGTTATCTATTGGCTATTGAACTTATTCAAAATGTAGGGCCCTTTTAAAGTTTTTTACCTAACTGGCCCTTTAACTCTTTAGGATTTCCAAACCCTGTTGATTTTACAGTGAAAATAAAAACTTATTTCTAATTGAGCTCTATCAGCCGATATAATTATATTCAGATAGCATTTATAATATAGTTCGCGGTTAAATCTAAATGTCAGCTTTGCAGTAGTATATTCTCAATTCTCGCCACGCAACGTCGCGTGGTACAGGACGATCGAAAGTACAGCTATATTGGTATAAAAGACTAAGGTGGCCTAGTCTAGCTGGTTGTTACTTGCTTTTGCTTAGCTAGCATAGAATGGCCCATAGAGTACAAGAAGCACATTATTACAGTATTACACCACAGCAGAAACTCA
Organism: Synergus itoensis; assembly: GCA_904066005.1. Taxonomy (NCBI): domain Eukaryota; kingdom Metazoa; phylum Arthropoda; class Insecta; order Hymenoptera; family Cynipidae; genus Synergus; species Synergus itoensis. The sequence goes on from CAJFCP010000098.1 coordinate 2,021,740, forward strand.
TATGCACGAGAAATATTGGCTCGTGTCTCAACGAACTAAAGTACCGTTCGCTTATCAATTATTTCCGCTTTTAAAAACATGAATTATTTTCACATTATTACCCATGCTCAACAAATCAGAAACCAAATATGGATTCATGTGGGTTGCGACCTGTTCCGAATCTATTGGTGTTTACAGAACTAGAAAGGAGGCGTCAGGGTCATTGGAAAAGTTCAAAACTACATTATGTAAATCAAAAATGAAAAATCTACATTTTTTGAAACATCTCAATTTGAAGAATCCAAAAAAAGAGTTAAAAAATGAAAGGCGTCATTCGGTCTAACTGAGCTGTTTACAAACGTCTTCCACCAGGGGGAAATACATGAGTTGGGGTCACGTGACCGAAATTTTTTACTTTTTATTTTTCGTGCACTTTGGTTTAAAGTGGGGCGACAAGAAGAATTCTGGACGACCTTGAAGTCGAGATCGAATCTCACTACTGTACCCGCGACAGAAAATCCTCGGGACATTCAAACTGGATCTTCAATAAAGATTCACTACGGATTATAATTAATACGGATAATAAATAACTTTATCTTTATCTGAGATTAACTATCATCAACTTTCTCATGTCACTTTGAAAAACGATACTTTCGACACCTCATGGGAATCAAAAAAGAATGTGAAACGTTCAGGATTAAAATTAACCCAAGGGCTACATTTTGTATTCATTATACAAATATATATTTTTAAAAATGAATCTATTTTTATCATAAATTCTTTAAATGTGAATAATAAATCTCTATGAGATCCGTTGAAAAGATAATTTGATTCGCTGATTATTGAATACCTAGAAACTTATTGGATTGGCACGCGAGTTTGGCGCCACACGAAGATAAGTGTAAGAATCAAAACTGACTGCACGAAAAGCTACTTTATTCTGACAACTGTACCGTTACAAGCATCATCAAGAGTTCAGTAAATGCTATGCCGAGTAAATTCAGCCCGGCAGGTTAGGGTTTCGATAATCGCCTTCGAACCTCTTTTCGATCTTAAATTCTTCGGTTTAACTTCAAAAAAATATACGAGAAGTTAGGCACTGCCCACATACCATACTAAAAAAGATTATGTTAAGCCGATCGTCGCAAACGAATTTTCAGGTTGAGTTACGAAACTTCTATTTTCAAGGGGGGAAAAATCTTGTCCGAGTAAACATCTAAATCTTATAGGAATTTCCGGCTCGAAATATAATTAGTAGTATTAAATAAGATTTGAATCACGAACCGGTTTTATTTTATTTCATTTTGCTCGAGCAAAATCGAATTGATCAATTCGATTAGGATTTACAACTTCTGTTTCATTCTGTATTTTATATATTAAATGACTCTATCAAATACTTTATTTAGAGAGAAAATTGAAGTTATCTACTCTTTAGAATATCTAATCTGAAAAATTCGCGTGCAGCTAATATGCAATTGAATTCTTTGTCAAGTTGCGAGACAAATCGACATTTCCTCGTTCCAGTCTGATCCCAAAAGCTAACTGGAACGTCTCGCCTACGTCTTATGTAAACTGTACATAAAGGAAATCTCATTTTATTATCATTCCTGATTCATTAAGCCCGTTATTAGTTTTTGTTATCTTCAGGAACACTTGAAATGGGATTAAAGAAATAAATTACTGCAATCAGTAGGTATATAATACGAGAACTCTAAACGAATAGAAAAATCTTCAATAAAATAAGGACCTTTAAATTGAAAGTCTCTTCTTGAAAAAGGTTCTTTATTTTTAAATAATTTCTGGTCATGCTCATAACATCTTGCAAAGTCAGAAAAGTCAAGTTAGATGAACCGCAGGACAGGTAAGGTAACCTTTTGAAATTTTTTCGAAATTTCCTCGCACTGGTGGAATTGAAAGCTGAGCTCTGGAGTGCAAAGAATTTTCTTGAACGTTGAAATCATTTCGAGTTTCTGAATTCGGAATCTGTCTCTGGCGAACTATCTCTGTGATTGCTAATTAGTACAGAGCTGTGGTTTCCGAGACTCGTAAAAGGAATGAAAGAAAGAGAAATACAGAGGAATAAAAAGAGACGTAAAGAGAAAGGACGAGGTATGTATTTCTCCAAGTCGTACTGGTGTGGATAAAAAGGCGAGAGAAAAAAGAAGTTTATTGCGTATACAAGGTGCTCGGAAAATTCGAAACTGAAACCTTCAGGAATTCGATAGAAATTTTCTCGTGAATCGACCGAAGAAAAATTATCTATCAGATCATTAAATTATTACCTATCATAAAACTCTACTCTAAATGTTTAACTCTAAATGTTTCCAGGTTGCAATTTTCAATTTTATTACCAGGGTAAATAAAAAAATAGTTTAATGAATTAGAAAATATTATAAATCAATAACATGAGCCTCTTAATTCTTTGTCAAACTTTGTTGGTTTCAAAGAAAAAATTGGACATGTTTTAAACTATATCTGGAATTGTGGAGCACCCTTTGGAGAAAGTAAAGTGTCTAGACTTTTTTTACTCACTTGGAGAGTTCTTCTGTCTGGATCGCGGCAAAGGGCCCGGACAAAGTGTGGATCCAAATATTCCGTCATAATAGACAACTATCCAAAGACAATCACGTATGGAGTAGCTCGTACGTGGGGTGGATCACGACAAACTCTCTTCACCATTTTATGTATTCACATCACCACTAGGTCATCGAATCAGTAAACTTGAACATTTTCCTCTAATGACAAGAGTTTTCGTGGCCTGCCATGGTACTTGTAATTAGTTTTTCAACCGTGTTTTTAGTAAACTTTCTTACGAAATAACACTTTCCGGGACATCATGATCATTGTCTTTTAAAACAGTGTGGTTGCTTGCGGAAACCCATTTCTGTAACAAAAAGAGAAATTTTGCTTAGCATATTTAATAAATAAAGCATATTTAAGTAAACAAAGAACATCTCAAAATATTAAAATATCAAAAATATAAATTAGGCTCGGAATTTGGAAGAGGTCAAAAGATATAATTTTTACGTAAGCCTTTTTATTTACAATAATTAGAATTTGCAGCTAATATATTTTATAAAGATATATAATATATATATCTATAAAATATGAAGTTTAATTGTGGTCATCAATGACCACTTTCGATAGATGAATAATTCAATCGTGAAAGTTGCAGGTAGGTACTCGGTTGCGGGGATACAATTACGTACACAGCAATATCGATCAAACCAGAGGGTTGAATGAAAAATGTCTAGCCTGCTATAAAAAGCTGGTGGGTTCTGGTAGGCTTTAAAAAGGGCAGTTACTGGGAATTATTAACGCAATCGACTTAAAACGTCCAAAATATCTGACGGAGAAAATAAAACGAAGAATTAATACTCCTTATTTTATAGCTGTAGAATTTCATTGCTTTTCTCATTCATTTTGGTGGCTCTAAAAGTGGTCTGTACTTAAAAGCTTCGATATTTTGAGCGTTTAATATTAATTGATAAGATTTAATATAAACTAATAAGAAAAATCAAAGGGGAAAATCTTAGAATTAGAACTGGATGTTGAAGAACCAATGGTTCTTGGGGTTCATCACCCGACCTTGGATAAGTGACGTCACGCAAACCACATACCTAACTACCTTGGAAGCAAGAGTCGAGGTCGCACGAGTACTTACTCTCGTGTAGAAGAGTACACCGACCCATCCATCCAGATCAAATATACTTGAATACAGATATATAGAGCTCGCAATCACTTGTAGTTTATCAAATAAATTTTCAATTTTTAATTGAAAAGTATGACGCCTTTGCAAAATTCGACTTTGGACTTACGATAAACTGAGAAAATTCAAAACTAAATTATGTCTGATTTTCAAAATGAGTTTTTAACTTGCTCTCTTAGAATAGATCTCTATTTTGCAAAGTCAACACAATATTGTCGGATCTCCTCTGAAAAAGTGCATTCCTAGACTCCATTATTGCGGTTGTGCGCAAACGACAACGAAAGCAAAAAAAGATACTTCTACCAAAGAAAATGAATGGACCAGGAAGTCGTAGCTTACCGATTATGCTTATTATTTTTTTTTACACAATGCAAAAAATAAGTCTTCCCGTATACTCGAAAAATTTTTTAATTATAGAGACAGATATTGACACTACTTATAAAAAAAACATCTTTAAGCTTGAAAACTAAGTGATTTCCGAAGAAAACCACTGCTCTGTAATTTGTGCTAATTTTAGAGGAATTTTTAACGATGTTTTAGGTTTTTTAACGGTTTTCAAGGTCATTTTGAAATATAATAATGGAACCCAAAGAGATGATTGCTCCCTTTTAAAAGTGCATTAAGGAGTGGAGAGAAAATACTGATTTTACGAGAGCGAAACAAGAAGAGTAAAAGGAAATGTACAAAAACAGGTATAAATATTTGTAGCTTGACATATGAATCGATATCACTCGGAAAATATCTTTTCCACTGGGAACTAAATAATCTAGTAGAATCGATCCGACCGCAAAAGATTTTCACTCGACTATATGTATTCCCAAAGGTGAATCAGTCAATTCTTCCGAGTTTCACACATTTTTCTCAACAAGGTGAGAACATTTTTCTATGGGTTCTGTATCCTTTGGATATTTAGATATCGAGCACTTTCAATATTTATGAATGTGGAAAATGAAAACAACAGAAAATTAAAATAACAGAAAATGGAATCTTTGACCCGCTTTTCTAAAAATAATTGTCAATTGCGTCAAGCAAATATTCTCCACTGTTTGTATGTAATTTGATTCAAAATCGCGAAATTAGACCCTCTGATCGATTCTGGAAATTCGATGTTCAACAAACTAAAACCGATATTGTCTTTACATGGCCCAGTTTTATACTCAAAGGCAATTACTGACAAACCAGAGGTAATCACTTCTAGAATCTCTTGAATTGTGATATCTTCATTTTCTCCAATTGCTCAGTGGCAACCAAGTTGATTATTTGAATATTAAAACATGAACTAATTTTCGAGGAGAAATATCAAGAGATGTCCTCGAGTATAATTATTCTAGTCCCATGTTTAATCACAAATTCCAAATGATTGATTAATTACAAATAAAAAGCCAGTGATGCTCCAGATTTCCATTATTGAACGGAACTCAGTTGCCTCTATAATTATCAACTTTTGAAATAAAACGCTGTTCAATTTGGATGAACAAATTTTGAAACTACTGGATAATATAAAATTGTATTTTAATTATACGACGAATTGAGACAATAAAATAATTAAATTAATTATTCACGTTTAAATTAAGCCTTTTTAATATACCCTTATGATGGGTATATTAAAAATTCATGAAGTTTAGCAGAGGTTTAAGGAAGGAAGTCAAAAGAAGTGATACGAATGGCTTTGAAAAAATAACGCTGATCGAAACAAAGCTGAGACGCGACGATGCACGTTGAAGACAATGCAATGTAGATTGTAGAAGGCAGGACATTGACAGAGACTCAATTGTTCTGTTTCCTTCTTTCTTTCTTGGCTTTTCTCTTGGAAAAGTGTCACCGGTATTGTGCAACTTCTTTGCATATACACATCTGAGTAAGTCTCGACTTCAAATGAAAAGATTCTTTTCCAAGGGTCGAGAATTAATTTTTAAAATTATTAAAATCATTTTAAAAAACTTGTTTGCCTACTACTATTATAAAATATCCGAAAAGTGACCCAATAACTTACTTTTTTACTTCGTATAGGAAGTGATTCCCTCTAAAAAAACAAAGTAAATTGGGTCAACGACTGCGGGGGCGATCACAACATTTCAACTCCTTCGTTTTCCCTTGCAATCAACTTTGTCGTTTTTCATCCTTCGAGAAGTGACGTGACTCAGTGAGTTGTACTGCTTCATAAATAACCGATTTAATTGTGTGTTAAACATAGATCGCTTTCACGAAAGACGGAGGACTTAGAACAGGGCTCAACTTGTGGTCCATGGATATAACTCAGCGACATCTTCTACTATATAGTCACCAGTAAAAATACCCACGTTATATAGGCCATCGTGTACACTAGATGAAGTTTCATTCCCAAAGTCTACTCTCCAAAATCGCTAAATTATGAAATTTGACTTCCTTTCGAATAGCCTACATTGAAAAATTTAAAATGAAAGCTAATAAAATATAGACGGCCTTTGAAACTATTTATCCTTTAAAAATAAAAGCATCTTTAGAAAACTCATTTTGCAATTGGGAAGATAAAAAACTTTAATCATCTAAAGAATGCAAAATAACCATGTTAGAATATCTCAATCTTCGATGTAAACAAGATATATATATATATAAAATGGTTTAGTGCAAGTGGACATTCATAAATTCTTGAGATTGATGCCAAGCGACGGAATGCATCTTAATTTAAGGACTCGGATACAAACTAATCGCATGGTAATCTAATATTTAGATATTCCAATACTTTTGATTATAATTTATTTAAAATATTGATAAATAAATTCTACCAAGTAATTGAATATTGCATAACAATAATTATAATTGAATTTAATCTACCTAATTATGAAAAAATAAAAATCTCAATGCCACTTTAATTAATTGAATGTTTGCCTAGCTGAACAAATAATATCTAAATATTAAGAAGAAGCAAAACACTCGATTTGTTTAATGAAATGGACTATGAAAATGAGTGAGTGTGAAAATTCACATATATTCGCAAAGATTAATCCAGTATTATTGGATGCATCTCTACAAAACCTTTTAAGCTGATTGTTTTGCGGGAAATGAGATATTCTAGCCTATTGAAAGTATAGGTACCGATTATGTTTTTAGAAATTATTATATCTTTCCGATATTTTTCAATATTTTATAATAATCATATTTTTCAAATATTTAGTAGATAAGTAATTATTTTTCCGATTTTATTCCCACATACTGACCTATTTGATGCATGTAAAATTATAAAATCGAGAACCGACAAAATCGTAAATAATGTTTTATTCTCATGTTTCGGACTATCGATAACATTTGACATCAGAGAGATAAGGGAGTTAGGGAGGACTATGTCATCGCTATGTACCGGTGTCTTCTTCATTTGACAAAGGACTGACCCACTTCAAATTCTAAAGCAAACTATTGTCGAGTTTGGATCAGATTTATAAGTCGATTATGTATTTTTGCAATCGGAAAATTGATCATAGAATTATTATCCGAACTCCACATCAATTTACAGTATATCATCCCTGCACAAAGTGCGATAATGTTATCCTAAAAGATCCTATATAAGAAATCTCTATTATTGCTCTAAATTACTTATGCAACTTCAGTGGAACGTAGCCAAATACCGTGACTAAATTTGACAGTCAGAGCTTAAAAAAATATATGAATTCAATATATGTTAATTCAAAGCGTTTTAAAAGATTTTTCTTCTCCCTTTGTTTACTGAATAACCGGGAAATTTTAGTTCTCGAAAAAAGATAATAAAAAAAGGTAATAAAAAAGGTAAAATAAAAATTGAAAAAAAAGAAGAAATAAACAAAATGACTGAAAAATTCTGAACCTTCAAATGAACGAGTTTTTGTATTGATTGTATTTTAAACTAGAACAGTTTTAAAATATTGATTCATATGCATTGAAAATAATTCTGTATGAAAGAAATGTGTAATTTCTATTGTTATTTTAGTTGAAACATTATTTCTGGATAAAATAAAATTAGGAAAAAATATTTTCTTCACTTGAATGTTGAAAACTTCTGGTACATTAAACAAAGGCTTCTAAAAAGTGAAATTTTCGGCTGACTTTCCTACGATATTGAAAAGGACAAAGCGCAAAGTTTCTTCGAAGAGTTTAGGTTCACGGTGTGCGATTTTAAAACGAGTAAGGTGACCGTATCGCACTGCTGATCATTGAAATAAGCATAGTGCGTACTATACATAAATGTAACGTACCACAACCACGGTGTACCGGCACTTATGCCATAAGGTGTGCGAAGACACAAAATGGAAATGGAACGGGAACCGGAACGGATTGCGTCTAGCGGTGCGAGTCAATTTCATATTATGCTAGAAGATAAGTGCATCAACAAGGTGAACTGGAAACAGGTGTCCAATTTAAAAAAAAATTATTTGAATTCATGAATTTAATTAATGAATGTACCTGCCTATAAGAGGGGTGATAGTGAATCATTATCCGCTCTAAAGCTAAAATCGTTAAAGAGAGCTTTTGTACGTTATAAAGAGGGAAACCCTTTTTACAGAATGATTTACCTGTTAGGATTTGTATAATGAATTTTAAGTCTTGAATTATTAATGAGGGAATTTATTAGAGGGGGATTCTTTAAATGTAGGTTAAGTGTGGTGTGTGCGCTTTACTGAATAGGATTTTTATGTGTAATCTAAATCAAAAGAAATCTGAATACCTAGAAAGTTATTCACTAGCGATTTTTAATTTTTCTATACTCACATAAACCTTAACAGTGAATCGCAATGAATATGTTCAAGTTGAACCCACCTGGAACAAAAAGAACATTTTTATTAATTAGAGAAAAAAGTATGGAAGTTTTAATTGTATTGAAAGTCTGATGGTAATTTATAGGAGTTTTGATTGTTTCTCAAGCATGTGCAAATGACTCCAATCGAAAGGATCCATCGAGTGTCGACCGATGCGCAGGAACAGTTTCGATCACTTGCGATAAATCCTTGGCCTATTAATCACATCGACAGTAACGCGATTATGAACACGACACTGTGGAAATGGCTCCTACGTACCAGTTCTAAATACGAGTACATCCTCATTAAACCCCGTATCGTCACATCCCTCGCGCATTTTATCTACGCACCTTTTTTAACGCATTTTATTAATTCGACTTTGCTGAGTGCTATAACTCAGCCCTCGTGATACGAGATTCCCGTGTGAGTTCGCCCGCGGTTTCCCGATTAACTGAAAATGGAATTAAATTTCCTCTCCGACGTCCCGGAAGCAAGCGGAAAAAAAATGTTTCTTTTTTTTTAAAAAAAGAACCTAGTTCATGAAACTATTGTCTTTAGATTATCCTTCATCATAATAAATCCAGCAAATATATTTTCGTTATTATATTAGCTTTGAAATTTAAAGCCAATTAATAATCTAGATAAATGTCCAACGTCTGTTCCACCAAGAAATATTCGACAGCCGACCGGAAAACAATTATTTTATAGGATCATAAAATATTTGTGACGCGTGCTCGACTCCTCGAGTCACTTGTAATTCAAACCTTTGCTCAATATCGTTAGTGACATTATCCTTAGCCGTCTGCGGGCATTAGGCAAGTGACTTACGATTATTTTCTGCGAAAAATGTTAAGGCGAGGATGAAAGTTGAAAGAGGGGACTGTATATTAGTTGCAAATTCGAAGAGGCACGATCCTTATGGCCTTTTATTCAAAGTTCGTTTAATTCAGTAACTTTTTAATAAGAGGAATTCTTATTTTAAAAATTAAATAAACAAATTCCCTGTACTATAATTAAATTCTCCTTCGCAGAAAAATTTGCACTTTACCTCAAGCTCGGAAGGAATTTTAATTGTGCCTTTCCCCGATTAATAACTTTTTTATTGAATCACCAAAGCATTTCCGACAAAAGAGGGACCTTCAAGGCGAGCGTTTAATTTCAATTCATCCTGAACTCGTTTCCTCGGAGGTGGGTGAAAAATTGATTTCGGGCAGCAACGATGAAAACCGCGAGAGGCAGGGCAAGCATGATGCAAGGGAAAAGGGGAAATTTGTAGCAAGGGCGCGAATAAGCCTATTTTTCTCTCTTTTTGATTCCCTCTTTAGAGAATCCAGTTCACTCTCTCTTTTCCTCTCTTCTTTAGCTTTAGCCCTCAAGGGTACCTGCGACAGGTACTTCGTTCGCGTGGAGAACATCACTTCGTATCCATTTTGAACAGCGCAGGGCCGCAGGCCATGAATTTTCTATTCACGAATCCTGCCCCCGATTTATGAGGAAATATTTCGCCCCTGGCGAATCCTCTTCACTCGAGTCCTTTGTCTGCTTGCCGGCTTCTGATATGTTATTTTAATTTATTCCAACGATTGTGACTGATTAGACTAAAAGATGGTTGGAATTAAAAATTCTCAGGGTGGCAATTTGATGGAAGATTTCAATTTCCCGGTCTAGTTTTTAATTTTACCGGTCAACTAAAAGTAACATACTTATATTTACCGCAAAGTTTTCATTCTAAACATCCTGAAATACAATATATAGAGCAAAAAATTGCAAAATGTTTTTTTTTTATAATGGAAAAAGTAAAAACAGTTTCATATAATATTGGGTTGTTATTGCTGACGTTTTATCTGACGAACTTTTTTTATTTATTTTTTTTTTTACATTTATTGGGCTAAGAATATCAAAAAAAAATTCCTAAAACCATTTTATTTTTATTTATTTACTAGCAGAAATTTACTTGGCGTTTCTCGGGATTTTAAGATATTTCAAGTGACTTTAAGTGATTTTGGGGAATTTAAAGGAATTTGAAGGGATTTCAATAAGATGTTTTAAGGAACTTTAAAGGATTTTATCAGATTTTAAGTGACTATAATAGATTTCTAAAGAATATGATTCTAATATGGAGGATGTCAAATGAAATCCCTAAAATCTCTTGAAACATCTTGAAAACTCTTCAAATTCCTTCAAATTTCTTTAAAAATCAGTTCCAATCTGATTAAAAATCTTTTCCAATCCTTTAAAGTCTCTTTAAAATTCCTTTAAATTCTACGAAATCTCATAAAAATCGCGGACAATATCGGTTAAATTTCTGCTAGTAAATAAATACAAAATTTGGGTTTTGGGAACTTTGAAAACTTTTTTTGATATCTTATTCAAATAAATGTAAATAGTATAAATAATTATTAAAAGAATGAAAACGTGAATTTTACTGCGATCAATAAAATTCTCGGTCATTTCCCAGTTTCCCGGTCAAGTCGCCACCCTGAATTTTATTTGGATTGCTCCACCTTGAAATTCTCTCGAATTTATTCAAAAATTGCACAGAATTTGACTGAAAACATTCCGAGTAAATCTGTTTGTTCTAGCCAGCGAATCACACCCTAAGATTCGTCAAGGTTCTTTCTCGAGTATTTTTGAAGGACTTGTAGACTCGTAGATGAAGAAACGCACACAAAGGTGACGCCCTGGAAGAGACACTTATGACGGCCGTCATGAGTGCGTACCTACGTGATGGAACAGTGCGTGGGATAGTTCTCATCGTATTATTATCGTCGCTCTTCGCGTTATACACATTCCACAAGCCGCGCAGGACGCGCGAAATATGTAGTAAAGGTATTATTAATTATAACGCGTACGTACAACATATACAAGTATGCTTGCACAATTTCAGATTTGCATCATCTGAAGGGTAGAAAAAATTTTAATAGGGTGCAAGTACCACCACCAGTGCTAATTAAGGGTTACGTATATAGGTTGTGCGGCAACTCACATTTATAGAGTGCATATATAAAGTAGCGAAGTGGAAATTACAATGTGTATACAAATGGCATCAGACTCATTGTTAGAATCTGCCCTGCTAATTGCCCGGGTCGCCTCCGCACACACTAACCTACTTCAACGTGAGAATTTTTTGGAATCAACTCTTCTCTTATCGGAAGTGTTAGTGAAGGTACAATTTCTCCTAATATGAAATTTATGAATTCAATTCCAGATCTGATTGAAAAAAAATTGAAACACTTCAATCACAAACCCTTTAGACCCAAAAATGTCTAATATCAACGTTTCTAAACCCTAGCAACCCACCATGAACTTTCTATCACTTGTGACCCTTTTTACGCCTTCATTTAGGATTCAGGGTGGCCTGAATCACGCTTATGAAAGGTCTTGGACAACTTTCTGTGGACCCGACCTTTTTTTACAACAAAAAAGAGCGCTGTCACGTCGACTGGAAGATTCTGCCTTTGCAAAATGCGTTTCGAGGCCACTTGTGTACCACATAACCCGGATCCGGATACAGGTATAAAGACGCACTTGAAATCGCACCACAGAGAGAAAAGCTGAGAAAAAGAGAGAGGGAATCTGAATTGAAATGATGAGAAAAAGAGAGAGACATGGAAGTCGAGATGTCGAATATGCTGATCGATATATGCATACGTATATGTATACACACGTGTGTGTTCTATAGCACTGTAACGGCCGGATAATCGACGAGGACGAGTGAAGCTTCGCGAGTGCGGATCGAGTTTCGACTATGCACAAACACATGCACATTTGAGTAAGTCTATAGGGTCTATAGTGCGTCTCGTATAAATGCATGTGCAACGAGCACGGGACTGCGACCATATGCTCTATGGCTTCTGTTCGGAAACAAGCGGAGAGCATCCTCTTTCTCTCGGTTTCTGTCTCTCTTTTTGTCGATTTTGTCTCTTTTCACGCCACAAGTTGCGAGAAACCTTCGTCTGCAAATACATAGTTTATACATATAGCCATGCCTTTCTGAAGGGTGAATATGTTCGAGTTATTTTAAATTGAAGCATTCGAGTTCTAGGGTTCTGAAGTGGGGAGAATTTTAAGATCCACGGTTTAAAAATTAAGAGCTTTCAAGTTCAAGTGTTTTGGAAATCACTATCTATAGATAATAATTTCATTTTTGAAGAAAAGGAATATTTCTAACATAGAAACGAAATCAGTTCAAGAGAAACTGTAACAACTAAATGGTAATATGTATAATACGATCATCCTTTAAAAAATAACCGCCTTTTTCGAAAGTCTTTCCACGTCGTACGAACAGGAAAGACTTGAGAATAAATTTCCTGTCCCTTGGTGAACGTGGAAAGTGTATTACGTTATTGACACGTGGGAAACTTCCACGTTCTCGCGACTCTCTTTCATGAGTTACACGAGAAAGATTCTACGAATCGTCTAAGTTTCGTTTCTAGACTTAAGTATTCCTGATACGATATGTGTAGCAGTGGTAACAAAACTAATGATAATTTCCCACGTGTAAACCAGGTTACCAACTTGCTGCGGAAGTCGGAGATAGTAAACTGCTTTTTAAATCAGCCACCTGACACTCCTCACTCAAATAATCAGAGCACGAGTTAACGAAACAAAAGGTCGCGATAAATTTATTCAAGGAACTTTTCGAAGATTAGAAAGAAGCTCTTCGTGAATTAGAAACCGATTCTTAGCGCTAGGAATAGAATTCTGGAAATTAAGAGGAGATTAATGGTCTCGCTTTAAAAAACAGATTTTTTCTCAAAATTTTATAGCTTTGGAACTTGACAGTATCTGATTTAAATTAGTTTTGTGTTGGTTCACAGCTTTGAAAGTTTCTACATTTGGATATTCCTAATTTGATCATCGAAGAGCTAATATTTAATCAGAAAGATTAAATATTAATAAGAATAAATAAAAAAATGTCGTTTTACGTCTTAGAGTCTGAAATCAAGGCATGCAGATTTTATTTTGAGTGCCCTTTCGTCTGTCATGCACCGACTCCTAGGGGACACTCTTGGATCTTGGAAGTGTAATAAACTTTGCACTAAAGCTTTTGCACTGAAACGTTGTAAAAGTCACCTGGTACAAAGTTACGCGTCTTAACCTGGCCTCGAAAGTATTTTTGCCCTTATCTCTGTTCATATAATCCTCACTAAGACCTCAACTTCCAACAAAACTCATTTGCTTTACTTAAAAGTAAAAGGAAGAGAATAAAAGTATTAACATTAAGCCGCCTCTCATAATTATTCAGAACATTATAAATATTATTTAAAATAAAAAAAAATTACTTTACATGACATTATATAAAAAAATAAAAATAAAAAGATGGTTTAAAATATTTTTTAAAGCTCGTTTTAAAATCTTTATTGGACCTATGCAGGTACTTAGTGAGGAGGAAAAATTAGAGTCAAGAGAGGGTACACACATGTATGAAGACAAAGTCTTTCGCGAAAGTCTATGGTCAGCGAACCTTCGCTTGCTATCGATTATTTTTGGTCGCTTGAAGGTGTATGTTTATATCTACGGACTATGGAGCCTACTACCGCATAATGGAAAAGTTCTGAACGTTCAAATGAACGAATTTTTGTATTGATTGTATTTGTAACTATAAAAATTTTTTAAATATTGATTCATTTACATTGAAAATAATAAAAAATGAAATAAACTTGTAATCCTAATTGTTGTTTTTAGTTGGTACAATATTTCTGGATAAAATATAATTTGAAAATAATATTTCGTTCATTTGAACGTTCGCAACTTTATTCACATACTACCGCTGCAGTTTACTGCCTTCCTGGTCAAGACTATCCAATTTACACCTATAAGTTCCATAAACTTGAATCGGAAATAGATAATACTATATTCTGTGGATATATTTGTATTACACAAAAAATCAATAGAACGCCTAAGAAAAGGAATCTAATTTTAGGAAGAGAAGCCAACCCAGTAAAGATTATCGAGCCTCTTAGAAATAAGTGCTGGAAATAGTCGAATAAAATATCACGAAAGTTCTCAGACTGGATTAACAAGGGGTGAATAATAAAGATATTGATGTTAAATCTGGGGCAGATCGAGATATCAAAAGAATGTGCTAAAAATGGATTTTATGTTTGTCAGAGTTCATCTCAAAGGTAGAACCGTATTCATCAAAACCTCTCCAGTCTTTTATCTCCCTGACATTTTATTTTGGAAAGGGATTCGCTCATCAGGCCTTCAGCATTCTACGTTCATAGTTATTCGGACCGAGGCTTTCATTTCAATCGATGTAGAACAACCATTCTACCAAATTAAAGCCGGAATCACACAAGTGATCACTTGTGGAAAAATCGACTGGGGCCAGACTGGGTTCCAGATAGTTTGCCCAAGTACCAACTGGGGCCCAAGTGGGATCTCTAAGTGGGGCCCAGTTTGGGTTGTAACGCTCATACCAACTA
>CAJFCP010000098.1:2037003-2053807 GCA_904066005.1 Synergus itoensis
TAATTCAGGAATATGAATTATTGAAAAAAGGGCAGTATTAATCACACTTTGCATTTATTTAATTATATAATGAAAACAATCGAATCTTTTTAATTTTTTTTCATATTTGGGCTACCCAGTTGGGCACACATTGGCGCCCAATTATAGTATGGGCTAATCTGGGCACATTTCCACACGGGGAATTCGTCGATTGGATTTTTTTCAATATATTCAGGAAAAATTTTCTGTTGTTTGAAACTATCCAAATTTTGGTCATTAACAATACAAAAATAGCTCTGTACCAAATTAATTTAGCCTATTGGAGATTGTTACAGGGGAAACCTGGCTTCAATTTCAATTGTCAAGCCCAAAAATAGTCATATTTCAAATTTTTGATAATAAATTGATAAAAAAAAAGGGAAGCAAATGAACGCAGTATTCAAACCGCCGCGCATCAATGGAATCTATGTTGCGTGGCTGGTTGTGTTGATGTTACGCACTACGATTACTTCCTTTGTTCGTAAAACGAACACTGAGATAAACTTTATCGCTCTAATAGTTTAGAGTCGAATTACGAAGGACGATTAATTTATCGAACTCAGAAATAATTAGCAGTGAAGTCACATCATCATGTCTATGAAACTTCTATATCTATAACACTATATGACGCTCACGAGCGAAGCTTCCGGTTCCTCGTCAATGAGACATGCCTCGAAAACATCCTACGTGCCCTGAGTACTTAAATCCAAATCCCAATAATTACGATAATTTTTCCAGTAAAAACGGCGAAAAAAAAATTAAAAAACAAAATTAAATTAAGAAAATTTTAGGGCCATTTAGAAATTTGTATACATACGTATGAACCTTGGTCATGAAAATATGCAAGCTCAACTCACCTGGAACAAAAAAGATACATTTTTATTAGTTAAGCAAACGATAAAAATTATAAATTATAATAAGCTTAATTTTAACTTTGTAAATGTTTATATTAACATATTAAAGACGATAATTCGTGACACTTCCTTCAAGGTAAAATTTCCATGTCGCGCTTTCTGGTTAATAGTCTGGGAGTGATTTTGACGAAAGCCACCCTCGAGTTACGTCGGTATCTCGAAAATTTTATCGTCATCACCCCTTTTTAGCGTTCCGGGGGTCGCAGTTCGTCTGCGGCAACGAGGGAGTGAAACCTAGAGTGGAAGAGGAACTCTGATTCGAAGATCCTACTTTCTCACCCCCCGACCTATCTTGTCCTTCACGGGTAACTCAAATCAGGAAATTGCCGTGAAATTACATACAAATTGAAGCAAACGCATTCGCCCGCAACGCGTGTTGAGTCAAACTTCAATCTGCATGTGTGTTTGTCAATATTATCTTTCAAACCCTTATTCTACAATTTGTAAAATATATTTTAGAAGAGTTTAAAAATAATTATTTGATTATTTATGAACTTTCAAAGACCTATTTATTATATACATAGATTTTACCGAAAAATATTGTAAGATTTATAGACTTTCTGCAGTAAAGTCATCAGAAAAACTAATCTTGTGCAAAAAATGAATTCATTCTGAAGAAGATGGAAATATTCTATAAAATAAGATTCGTTTGAAAAATGCTGATGCGAGGAGTTTAGGGATATATATATGATGGACATTTTGCATAACATGTCCTGAGGAGGTATGCGAGATTGTGTAGTCATATAGTAGAGGAAAAAGGTCAACACGACGAAGAGGTATGCAAGGCATGAGACCGGAAGAGGTTGGTCGTCACATCGTGCGCTCGACCGGAAGCGAAGACACTCAGTGGCCGGATAGATCTTTTTTTTGGGATTTGGTTGACTCCCTAGCATCGTATCGATAAGATTCTCAACAAATTGCTGGACGAGTAAAAGTCCGACCACCCGGAACTTAAAGAATCTCGTTTATCTTTACGGCCTTCATCAGGGTCGTCTCATGAAGAGAGTTATTTACTTAAAAATTTTTTGAATTTTTCTTCTTCAAGTTTGATAGAAAATAGTAGATAGACAAGCCACATAAATAAGCTACTAATAAGAAAGTTGTAACGAAGTTAATAAAATACTGAGAAAGAGACATAATCACGATTAGACAGGAATTATGTTTAATCGAATTCAAGGTTTGGAAACCTAAACTGAGAATGTATTATGCCTATTTTTGGAGCAGATAGAAGAGGTCATGTTTTTTTATCGAACTATAAATCAGGTGTTTGTATCTAGAAACCACGAAGTGTCGGGGACCTTTTGAAATGATATTTGAATGGAAGTTCATTCTCTGCATTGAAGCAGCACTTCTTTTCTTTTTCTAGAAAAGATTCTCAGGTGACTCAAAGACTCAAGGTCCTCTGCACAGGTTTCGATACATTCTTTTCTTTATCTAACAAGATTTATTACCGAATCTCTTGGGTATAAAATCAGAAGAAAAGATAGCTAGTCAACATTTAATTTAAAAATAAAAAATTTAAGTAGAATAATAAGATACAGATATGCGCGTATTATATTCCATATTATTCTTTTATTATTATTTCAAATTTTCTTTTCTCTTTATAGGTCATCGTACATTAATTTATTCGTCGCCTGTTATTGTAAGCAAACATGTGTAAAAAAAAAGATACCATATGTTGAGCAAACTCACACAATAATTCACGCATGATGCGTCAGAGAAGCACGTGCCATGCGTGGGATATTTCATTTTTTGTAGCCAAAGGTAGAACACTGTGGGCAGCATAAAACGAAGGTTGAAATTGCCAAAAAATTGTTTGGAATAATCAAGAGGACAATTTAAAACGTGAGCTGTCCTACATTGGCAAACTCACTTTAATTAAGCTAGCTCGATTTCTCTCGAGTGTCTTATCCCTAATTGGATCTATAATATACTACCAAATATTCAGATGACAAACGAGATAAAACAAAAAAATCCATAATAGTGAATTCGAATGGCTATTTCAAATGTAGGTAAGGTTGAATAGAGAGTCGAACTTGGGTTCTGTATTAAACTTGATTTAGGCCGACAGATAGAATCGACATTAAAAAATATTTCTATTTTATATTTCATATAAGCCACCAAGTTGGCGAAGCCACAGCTATCATATGTAATTATTTGAAATAGAGAAGGCACAGGTGGAAGGGAAGGTACTAGAAGCGAAGAGTATGGTCGTGGCAGGTGGTGAGGATAATGCCTGTACTATAACGGAAAACCCATATCAGGGCAGGGGGAGCTTCACGACAAACGGATCCTACACCAGTTTGCATTAAGTTCACGAAATAGGCAGAAAATAAGCCAGAAGCAGGGTGAGAACTCGATAAAGTCCTTCAGAGGTGAATTTTCTACATCAAAAACTAATCTGAAGTCTACCCCGGACATCCAAGACCTTCAAAATGGTAAATGTACATTAACAATTTCAGTAGAAAAGTTTATCCGGCGGCTCAGACTGGATTTTAATTGAGTCAGTTGGAAGTCCATGCGAGTTATACGAGAAAAAAGTAAATTAGAATTAAAAAAGAATTATTATTTAATAGAAAAATAATCACAGTCAGTGCAGTTGATTAAATTTATAGGAATAATCTTTTTTCCAGTTATCAACTGCTTCAAATTGATTTTCGAGAAAAGATAGCTATCTTACTATCTACGGCTGTTACCGTAAGAAAAGAGTTCTTACTACAAACGTAAAGGTAAGTGGAGAAACGGGAACATCCGAGAAACCGTATTGTAGGATCCAAGTGGAAAGTACACTCGACGATTATCACAGCTTGTGTGCACGGTTGGAGATAAGAGTCAAAAGGGTTGGAAACTATAATAAAGCAAAGCCAGTAATTACCATCATGCCAGTAGTAAACCACTTTAACCACCACAAGTGCAGGAAATAATTACTCGTTCGAAATATTATTTCTAATATAAAAACAACGACATCACCTACAATAACATTGTAGAAAAATATTCTGGGGTTGCTGGGAAAAGATATTCAACTTTTTTTTTTTACTTTTCTCCCCTCAGCCTAAATAAAGAAAGATGTGAGTTTTCTTTTTTTGATCGTTACATCACCCTGATGATGATTTTATGAGATTGAGAGGATTTCGAAAAAAGCACAATATCCCATTGAGGATTTTCTTCGCGCGGATGTTGCGCCATTATCGATCGTTCGAGCGCAAAGTTTCTCCCTTTCTCTCTCTTGCTCTCTTGAGATTCCACTAACTCAGTATATATGTCTTACGAAATTTTCATCCGTCTATTGTGAACAATGCTAGAACCACAAAAATATTTATAACTGTGAAATAATTAACAACAAGAGTAAAAGTTTTACTCAGATATGTAGATTTTTTCACGGCTTTTGCTATCAGTTTCTTATCAAAGTCGCGGAATAGTTTGAAGGATATTTCATAGTTTTCTGCGTGGTAAGGGCGGATGCACATGTAACACGGCGTAACGGCAAAGAAACGTTCTTTTTCTCTAACGTGGTGATTAATGGCGGAAGAAGGACACCAACGACTCATGGCTGATGGCACGCCGAATACAATGGCCACGGGCTACCCTCATTTACGTAATGCATCTACAAACAATACTGTCTGGTATACGTTTGCGCTTCGTCGCACCAGAAATACGAAATTACGAAGCTTTACCTGAGCAACTTCAATGTTAATTTTGAAATCTATTCATTGTCAAATTAAATTATTTTTATTTTAAATAAAAGAAAAGAAACCAAATTTCAGTCGATTAAGAATTTCAACACTTTGTCCCTTTAATTATTAAATTACTAAAAGTCTGTTATTCCGACTTCCACGTCAAGGAAAGTCAGAAACCCTCCCATTGAACTCTGTGAGGAATCCTTATCTCCGATTCGTGATACGAACGTGGAATACTTCCCGCGCAATTTCAAAGGCCACAACATTCTTCCGTTTGCTCCATTTATTATCGCCGGACCAACTAGTTGCGTGTTCCGAATAGTTTGCAGTCTTCACCCTCGAATTCCCTGGCGTACTCTTACAAACGACGTGGAAGCGGATTATCAAATGGAATATCAAACGGAACTGCGGTTCCACTGAGCAGGGCAAATAAAATCTGATAAACTTTCAAGCCGAGAAGGCGTAGGCAACGAGCAAAACATTGTACGACCTTGAATTTAATGAAATATCAGAATCTAGTGGAGTGCACGACTCGACATCAACATTTAACAACTTTTTTCTTTTTATTAATATTCTTTTATACAAGAATTTTATTTTAATCTCTTATTCTAGAGCGGAAGAATCGAAGGACTTGAAACTGGCACCCCATACAGACAATTCCGCCAATTTCATTCCCCTATGTTCATTCAAAGGGAAATGTTTGCCTTGAGTTTAGAGAGTTAGGTATTGTACATTTTAATCGACTTGTTTTTATTATATTGGAAATAAAATAAGATAATAATTAAAGGGAAATTCTAATTGAAAGTGAAAACTTGATTTCTTTTAGGTAAAAAGTACCGAACTCATCTTGATGAGTGGTGATTATAATAATTCAAGGATAAGAATATAATGAAAGAGGAATTTTAAATTTAGAAAAACTTGAAGAGAGAACAGGAAAATCTGTTCTCAACTATTATAATTTTTTCTCAGAACCTCAGAAGAGAAGAACCTGACTTGGACCTGCTGCGATGTTAGATTATTTACTTCTATCAGTGTATTCGATTTTAATCGTGACTGAAAATTGGCGGAATTGCTTGAGCAAGCCTATCTGTCACAGGATCTCATTTTTGTCGATATTGCAAGAAACAGGTTTCTGAAAACTCCCGTCGTTCCTTTTGCAACGATCGACGGTGTCTTGCACAAGGAATTCGAACCGTGCACTGTAGAGCTTCCTTGAGAATATTGAGATGAAAGAGTTCAAGTTAAACAATTTCAATTCGAATTATTTGACATTGAACTATTTCGATTGAATATCTTCTATTTCCACAAAACCCTGCAATTTCAGATTTGAAGCATTAGAAATAAAACAATTTATAATTAATTAGAAGTGGGAACAAGTAAATCATCTTGTAAGATCGTGGAAAGATTCAAATTGTGCAATGTTCAAAATAAAGAATTTTAATTTGTGACATGAAATAACTTTGAAAACTTATTCCAAAAGTTTTTTATGTATCCCTCGGTTAATAAAGTAATTCGAATTTTCTAAATTTAAAGGTTAAAAGTTTAAAAGAATGTTCTTTATCTTAAAATCCTAGAAATTACTTTCAGCTTTTATTTTGGAGTTTTTAATATGGTTTTTCGTGGGTTTATGCCAGTTTTTTGCAATCTGCATTTTCTTCATTTCTAACCTCAAAATGGGTAAGTCAGAAAAACATAATTTGCACCAACAATCAACATTCAAAAACACTCCCAGTAGCCATGCAAGCGAAAAGAAAAACATTAAACTTTGAAAACGATGCCAGACACCGAATGAGATCCTTAAAAATGAAAGGAAAAATAATAAAAAGAGATGAAGACTGTCAGAGTCTGATGACTCGCGGAACCGTTACTGCCAGGAGGCAAAGAAACATTACATTGCACAGGTGCGCGATTTTCATTCCCGCCTTTTGATAACAATAGAGATCTCTAGCCTAAATAACAAAATCCACTCGAATTTCGTTATAGACAAACGGTACTTGCTTTGCGCTCTAAACTTTTCAAGTTATTTTGAACCTTGCGCGAAAGTGAAGTTTTTAAGACTGACCTTTTTTTGGACGTGCCAAACTGGTTTCCGTTGTAATCCACGTTTGGTATTTTAGTAGAAGATTGAACTTCTTTCGCACTCTGAACACAAAGATCACAAACACTCACTCACAATTGCATGTAAAAACGAAGTTAAACTCAGTTAAACTAGGTGCAAATATAAAATATTTTTAGGCAAAGACACGAACAAAGTTACCGACTAAACGGACAGCTGCCGACTGAATCGGCTTCTCGATTGCACCCCCTCCAGTGCTCCCCACCAAACGAGGGACCCGAACTCTACTGCGCATGTGTCGCGCTCGACATCCGATTGGTTGCTATTCGCGCGTAATTTGAAATGCATAATATATTTTAGCATTTCAAATTGCGCGCGAATAGCAACCAATCGGATGCCGAGCGCGACACATGCGCAGTAGCGTTCGGGGCCAGCGTTGGGAGCACTAACCCCCTCTCCTCACCCATGAAAGTCGTTACAAATTAGAGACCATAATAAAGAAGTTATAAATTTGTATTTACGTTAGGATATGAGTCATTTTTGTAAAATCGATTGAGCGGAATTAGATTTACTTAATCTTCTTTAAATTAGGGGTGTATTAGTCGATTAAACTGGAAGATTTGGGAAGATTTGAGACGATTTGAGCAACTCGTAACGCGTGCGAAAACTGAACTAGCGCCACTGCCGCCACTCGGCATTTTTTAGAATTAAGGGAAATCTCGTGAAAAGTGATTGGTCGTTTTAAATTTAGCGCGAAATTTAAACGTGTTGGATTCCACCATTTTCGACTCCAGTGTTAAACCTAAATATTATGTAAAATTAATTAATTCGTGGCCATTATTCTCCACTAAAAAAGAACACCACTTTTTTGTACTCATAATATTGATAATTTAAAAATAAATTAAAAACAAGCATTTTTAAGAAGATACTGATTCAAAATAATTAATTATTCACAATTTAAAGTTTTTATCTTTATTGTACCATTATTTAAATTAGCTTATTAAATATGGAAATAATCTGCAAAATATGACAAAGACAAATTGAAGGGTTTTATTTCAGAAATTACAACAAAAAAGAAGATTATTTTACCATTTATTAAGAAATTGTAGACGAATTCAAATACGAAAAATACAGACTGGACCTTCACAATATTTCATAACCGAATATTTAAAGACTTTTATTTTCGCCATTTTCCGGTTTCGTGTCTTTCCTCAGTTCATAAATCTGTAAAACAAAAAGTAAATTAATAATAGAAGACAATATTTATTTATTTATCTTTAATCTATGAAAGTAACTGACTTGAATATAGGCTTCCGTCAACGTAATCATCTGAGGAAGAGTCTGCGTGACATGTAAATCTTGCATCTCATACCATTGGCCAGTCGCTCTATGTAATATGTGAACTCTATAAGTTCCGTGAGCAGGCTCACCATCGTGAACAATATTTGCTACTAAGTCGTAAGTCGTAAATGGATGTCTCGCTTTAACTTCCGGCGTTAAAATATCCCCAAAATCGACATTTCTAGAAGAATTTTTCAGTATTTCAAATTACTGGAGAACTTTCTTTTTCCTCGTTAAAGAATTATGATACTCTGTCGAAATGGAACTAATACTAAGCATTTTACCATAATTTTTTCAATAAAGCTAACTTTAAGAATGCAAACTTACTTGACGGGAAAGTTTACGATGGTTGGATTTTTCTCCACATAAAACGTATTTTTGGTAAATCTCTGAAATAATATCAATCGTTATTAAAAATTGTTAAATAACTAAATATTTAAATTATAGAAAAATAGTATTTAAAAAATACAATAATATAAGCTGCAACCTTAATGTACAAAATTAGGTACGGAGGTAATTCTGTTATCTCAAATCTCTTCATGAAATTCTCCTTGTAAGTTTTGTACTCCTTCTCTGATTGCGCGTTGAATTTATTTAAGAGTGTGTACAAATTCACCTGTAAAATAATATTAAATATAAATTTGTCAGCCTATTATATCTCAAATTTATTTTTTTATCTCTAATTACCTGAGGAATGATATTCTCCGTAAATTGATCCTTAAAAAGCGGCGGAGGTGGCAAATCACAAGTAAGATACAAAAACGGACTTTCCGTAACTGTTTCGTGATATTCTAATGTGTTCAATAATTCACTTCTTTGACTTTCCTCAAGTTCAAGGGGCGGAATTTTTCTTGTGTATATCCTCATGTGACCCAGAAAAGTTTTGTAAATTATGCTCGAGTCTTTCTTTTTTGTTCCATTGAGAGCTAAATGCAAAGCATTCAAAAACCATGATAGAAAGTCAACAGGGTCACCTAGAAAAACAATTATAATTAATTTATTCTGGATAATTATAAATGCTCATTAATACTATACACACTACTTTTAATATATTAAATTCTTGCTATACCTTGTTCTATGAATTGAAATCTTTTTTTACTCCACAAGACAACAGCCTGGAGCATTTCATGAGGACTGACGTGGGTTTTAAAGTTCCTCGGATTCCACAACTTTCTCATAAGTTCTCCAAACCTCTGAACTAGAAGATAGGAAGAATCACCAGGAGGCCTTTTAACTTTGTCGTAATTCGATTCTCTCAAGAAGAAGTCTCGCAAAGGTGTTACGTGCGACAAAGCCTGAAAGTTTAATGTTTTTTAATCTCCAATTGAGATTAATTGCGATTCATTATGTTATTTCATGTCCAATTCAATTTCCAGAATTATAAAATACATCAGTGATGAAATTCATAAATAATGAAATTTTACCTGGAGGATAACATTACAATAGTCGTTTGCTTTGATATTATTCAATCCAACTATTCCTGGTGAATACATCGATCCATCAATGGCTCTAGAAAGTTTTGCATTCGTATCCAATTGATTTATCTGAACTTTTGTGAAAATTGGATTGACAACATATTTAATGTCGTCTAATGATGAATCTGTTGAGATTACAAACAATACAATAGTTATTGAACTATTTTTGAGTAATTTTTGTTCCAATATTATCTTTTTGGATCAAATGATTGTACATACGTGCATGAAATTTTATTATACAACTTACCGACTATTTCATAATTGTCTGGGAGACAATAAAACTTGAGAGTGTGCAGATTTAAAAAGACGTGATGACTTTCAGCTACACTGTGGGTGTAGGCGTGTGTATTTGTACCCCTGCCTTGGAAATATTTGCCACAAACTAAACACGCGTACACGTTAATTCTTGAGAGAGAAACCGAACACAGTTTCTCGAAATCAAAATCGAGAAACTGACGATTAATTGTGTCTAAATAAGGACATAATCTTAGGGCATCCATTGTCCTTAATTTTGAAGAATTATTTCCTATAAATAAATTCAGGAAAATATAATAAATTAATTTAAAAAAACATGGTTAACTTTGGACAATATATTTCCTAAAGACTGGAAGATTCAATTATAAACTTAAAAAAAAAAATAGATGAAACCTATAAATTTGAAGTTAAAATACTTTCGATATAATTATTAAATAAATAATTTACAAATCCTATAAAGCTGTAAATATAAACATAACCACAAAATCATTCGGCATCATGAATTTTTGGAGCAAATAAACAAAAACTGATAATGAAACTGATAAATTTTGGGTACTTACTATCACTTTCTTCATCTGAATCACTGGTACGATTCCTTTTACGATTATTCTCCATTTTTATTAATAATAAATAAATATAAATATTTTAAGAAATCGGAGCATTCGCCAAATAAAAATGGCGCTGAATGCTGAAAGAGTCACGTGGTATTTCTATGCGGCAAATGGCGGCAAATCCAAATCACACTTCGAATTGTATAAGTAAAATAGTAAAATATAATGAAAATGAAGAGGATTTTTTATACTAAATGATTTTCTTATTCAATTTAATCCTTCTTTCATTTCCAAATTGATTTATTCGCATGATTAAAAATGTTATACGCATGCGCATTCATCCATAACTCAGTTTAAGAGTTTAACACTTTTGAAGTTTTGGGTCTTTAGACCCTTAGACCCAGGATAGAACCTCTTAAAAGTTGCTCTTAAAAAAGTGTCAACGCAATTTCCACATTATCACAATCAAATAAAAGTGTCCGTCATTATTGATTAATATCGTATCTTTAAACAATCATATATGATTCCTTTGTTAAATGGGTTAAATGTGTTTAACCGAGTCTGTAACCTCACTTTCAGGTTATGACGCTGAAAAATTGTGATGGCATCAACAGCCGCGACGACAGTGACGACCGTGACGACAGTGTCGTCGTAGACCGCAGTAGACCGTCTTCTTTAGCTGTGCTGGGTTGATTTTTTAGCAAATTCAGATTCTTTTTGTGAAGGCTTGTGGGTAATGTTAACCCAGGAAGTGGTTCGCGTAAAGATTTGAGGAGGAATTCATTAAGAAGACTTACAGGTTGAGTCTCGGGATGTGTTTCATGAATCAACGTTTTCGCATCTTCCCAAAGAAGCGAATAGGAAAAATTGTGCTGGAGTAACCGGGCTGTCTCGGATAGAAAAGAAAAACTTGTCTTTTTTCTGGACCGATCACGATGTCTGTCATCGTCGAGGAGTTCAACTACCTGTGTCGCCTTTGCGCAACCAAGACGGAAATCCTGATGGGATTGCCGATTTTCGATGCTGGCGAGCAAAGGAGCATCGACAAAAAAATAGCCGCATGCTTGCCTGTCCAGGTAAAATGAAAAAAGATAATAAATATAGAAGCAGAACTGATAAGGAAAAAATTGTCTTTTACGTTTGGTTTAAAGCTTTAAATTATAGGAATGTATTTATTTGTAGGAATAATGTCATCCACAACTATTAATAGACAGAATTTGTTCTCTTAAGAGCTTGATTCTTCGGATTCTAATAGTTTAATTGAAGATATTCTGTTGTTTAGATCTATTTTCTGTAAAATTGCTGTTTAAATCGCATTTTTATGATGTAACTGATAATGTATGAAAATATTGAATATACTTATGGAAGTTGATAACAATGATTAAAATAAGATACACTTTAGGTTTACTTAATGATTTGTATTTAATAATTGTAGGTATCTATAGGTGACCAGCTTCCGAAGGTAGTTTGCGGAGAATGTGCCTTCAAACTAGATCAACTATTCGACTTCCGCGAAAAATGTCTCCACACTGAGGAAATGTTTATGGAGATGCTGAAGCAAATCACAAAGCAAGAGGAAGTGCACATGGACCATCACCTTGACATGGGGACAATACAAAACAGAATAGAAACTATTCCATCAAATATAGAAGAAATGCAAAACCACGCAAATGGAAACCCGCACAACTCTGCAGAAACAATTCATACAATGCAGGTAATGGACGATATGGATCTAGCTGGAGGTGAACAAGTTGTAACACAAGAAGAAATTGGCCATCAGGACACCGACCTCGAAGTTACTGATATACATTGTTTAGATGGTGCAACCGTCAGAATGGTTGACGAGCATATCAGAGAAGTACGTACAATATTCTCCTCTATAAATTAGAACCGAATTACTATTATTTAAAATATAATATCTGATGCGAATATAAATATTCTTTTACAGGTTTCCAATCATCAGATCACTATGCATTTGGAAGGAGATATGACTGTCGTTGGTAATTTGACTGTAGAGGGTCACTTGGATCAACTTGGAATTAATTACGTTACGTCTATCAGTCCCGAGACGAGTCGAGAGCAAATTGTACACTATTGCAATAGTGTTAAGTATGAGCATGTGACTGTAAAAGACGAATTCCAAAGGTTGCAGGAGAGATTGAGTGTTGAACCTACATCACATATGATTGAAAATAACGTAAGTCATTATTCTAGGAATAAAAAGGACGTTTAAGGTAAACAAATTCAAGCTCATCTTTAAAATTAACATGCATTTTATTTCCAGGTCACTGCTGATAGTTATTCCCCGTTTCACGGGGCCAAAGAATCTTTTAACACTGAACCCGAATCATTGAATTCTCCTCACGGAAATGCACTTCCTTCAACCAGTCATGTAAACCCTGACAATTGTATGATGGTCGAGTATTCGAAAAGGACAAAAAAGACTCTTCTAGAATCAATTTTAGAAAATCCTACCATCAACAATGGACTGTCTTGGTTTGTTTGTCCATTCTGTAATGAAGCCACTTCGGAACCAAATGATTTGGTCCCGCACTTTGAACAACATTTTTGTAATTGTGTCTGTGGTCTTTATTTTACGAGTATGGAGGTATTAAGTCTCCACAAGCAAAACTGCGAGAAAAGCAAAAGCAATGTAAAGGAGAAAAAGGCTGTGCAAATTAAACTTGATACCTCTGCGAAATCTAATGAGAATCATGAAGATCAAAAGAAACAGCCGTCTGTTCGACAAAAGTGGACCCCGAAAATATGTACACAATGTGGTAAACAATACAGGACTAATTATAAATTACAGGAGCATATGCGAAAGCATACTGGAGAAAAACCTTTTAAGTGTTCAATGTGTGAGAAAGCTTTTAGGAGCAAAATTGGACTCGCACAACATTTTGCAACGCATACGGGACAATTCGATTATAATTGTTCTACGTGTGGGAAAGGATTTCAGTGCAAAAGTTATCTCATCGTGCATCAAAGGGTAAGAGATTGACATAAATATTTTTATGTATCCTAAATAGTACCCATTTATAGTAATTATATATAAATACAAAAATAAAAGAAAATTAATAATTAGAATCTTTATATTGCAGGTACACTCTGACCTAAAACCTTATCCATGTGAAACTTGTGGTCAGAATTTCAAAACTAAACAATCATTACTAGATCATCAAAACCGTCACTTGGGAGTAAAGCCTTATATGTGCGAAGTATGCGGTCGAGGATTTATCACGAAGGGTCTCTGCAAAAGTCATCAGAAGATCCATTCAGGGATGGATAATCGCCAGTACCCCTGCGTCGTCTGCAACAAGATGTTCGTCAGTAAAAGTTACCTAAATACCCACCTGCGAATTCACACCGGCGAAAAACCCTATCTTTGCGAAGTGTGTGGTAAAGGTTTCTTGACTAGGGTCGATCTTAAAATCCACTCCACTATGCACACTGGAGAAAAAAGTTTCAAATGTGACATGTGTGGCAAAGTTTTCGCTAGGCGAGCTGCTCTTCGATGTCACAAAAGATCACACACTGGCGAACGACCTTACAGGTGTGAGACGTGTGGAAAAACTTTTACTCAATTTAGTCCGATGGCCATTCATAAACGCTTACATACTGGAGAAAGACCTTATGTATGTGATACCTGCGGAAAGTCTTTCGTTTCCAGGTCGACAATGATGTGCCACAGAAAAAAACATCACGGTTCAACCAATGAACCAAAAGAAATTTTGCCTGATATTCCGGAAACGAGTTTCAGAGAACAGGACGAAATTCAAGCTTCGGGTGAATAATAAATAATAATTCTTGGAAATGACTTTCCAATGTACGATGATAGAAAATATAAAATTAAAATGCTTTAAATTAGTTAGCATTGAAATTTGAAAGTCTCCCAATTGTACAACTTGGACCAATGGTTGCTGGAAATTTACTTTCTAAATTAAGGTTTATAAATTAAAATTCGCTGTCATTAATTATCAAAATTAATTATAATTTACAATTCACGTTATTTAACGAGATTGATAATCAAAATGAAAACTTGAAAGACATTAACTTTCGCTTGTGTTTCAATACTTCCATTAGTGTGAGGTGCTTAAATCTTAAATGCAGATGCTTTTAGTCTTTTTTCTGGCTTGAATCTTTAGAAATTTATTGTGAGAAATGCATAATTCGTTTCGAAAGTCTAAAGAAAGCATTTGTGGGTATAAGTTTTCCAATTTCTCTGAAGAAGGATTTTACAGGTCTTCACAAGTTCATATTAAAACTTGTACATAAGGCTGTATATTAGATGAATTTTTTATTTTAGTAAAAATCGTCAATAATCGATGTTAAATTCATATTTTTCATATCTGCTAATATTGAAATAGTTTTCTGCTTGTATTTCAAATCAATTTTGGTACTTTGAGACTATTTCGCACAGATTTTTAAAAAATAATTTTAGAACACAGTCGAGTACTATTCTCCACAAAACGAGAAAGAAAAATTGCCACAATCATGGATAATAAATAATTGTAGATACCATTCAGTAAACAAATTGTGAATACCTTTTTGTATCGAATTTATATGTTAGACTCCAACTTCGCCTCATCGCCTTGAAGTACTGCATAAGATCAAGGTCTAATTTTGAACAAAGAGATTTATTTGTTTTACATTTAAAAATGTCCCTAAGAATCGCCAGAGTTGAATAAAATTGAACGCGAGTTCCAATTTTATATACCACAATGTGCTTTGCGAGTGTTGTTTACTACAAAAGATTTGTAAATATTTGGAAAATCGAGTAAAAAATAAAGGAATCAGGATTTGCCTTGGTACATTCAATTTTACTCGCTACGTACGATATTACCGTTTTCGGATAATATTTATTTGGTACATCTACATATCGTTATCATTTTCATTTCTGTATTACCATTATTGATAAATAAAAAATATTTCATATGAAAAAATACCGTTTAGATTATTTCATTAAATAAATTCAATAAATATACGCATAAAATAGGGTATGTTGAAAATATGAAATTTTAATCATCATTGAAAATGTTGAAAATAGAATAAATCGAGATATCAACAGTGCTCCCCACCCAAGCGGGCCCTGAACTCTACTGCGCATGTGTTGCACTCGACATCCGATTGGTTGTTATTTGCGCGTAATTTGAAATGCATAATATTTTTTAGCATTTCAAATTGCGCGCGAATAGCAACCAATCGGATGCCGAGCGCGACACATGCGCAGTAGAGTTCGGGGCCTGCCGCGTTGGGAGCATTGGATATCGAGAAGAAATTCCACGAAATTCAAATTAATGTTCTTCTAACAATGGCGGCTCCAAACGTCACGTGATCATCTTCAATTTCAGTTTCATTATTTTTGAATTTCTGGTTACAGTGACGGTTTAGAACGGCCAACTGTCTAAAATTTACAAATAATAAGCATCATTATTTTATAATTTACAAGTTTCAAGTCAAAATAACCCTTACAATAGAAATAATTGCAAATTGAAAATTCATGCAAAAATCTTCGTTCCGCCGTTGGCGCGGTTAGCCTGTCGGCCATTTTGCTTAGTTTCTTCCCGCAAATTCAACAGCTAACGTCGTGTCCGTGAAGCTGTGATCTTTTTTTGCTAAAATATGCATAATTTATCTCGCGTTTCGTCAAAATTACATCGGAATTGCAATGTGGAGAGTGTGGTGTTAGTGAGTGTTACTTTTTCGGTAGAAAACATTCGGAAATTCGCGATTATTGTGCTCTGTAAGATTGCCCGGCCATAGTGCCGGCTCTTTGTTTTCATCACGTGATATGGCGTTCTCAGAGTCGTACAAAATTTTGGTAACAAAAGATAAATTTGACTATTGTAAATTGATTGTTCATGATGTTTTGTTGTGTCTCTTTTAAGATAAAGATTTTAGAATTATCCCAGCACGTCTTGTCGAGTACGGTTTCGGTCAAGAAAAAATGCTCGTTATTTCTCGGAAAGGATTCTTATTATTAAAAGAAAACATCGTTTTAGACTTCAAAATGTTAAATTAAGTGAGTGGAAATACGAATTTGGTTATTTAAAAACATAGAAAATAAAATTTGCAGCTGGAAAAAAGATAGGTTAGGTTAGAAAAATTTTTGTAATTTTACTCGTATTTAGAATGCTTTTGGAGTTTTGTTCATACATATACTCCAAAAGCATTCTAAATACGAGTAAAATTAAAAGCAGAGTTTCATGTACAGATCAAGATATTAGAGCTGTTTGTATCCATTTATTGACGATTATTAACGCGAGAAATGAAATAAAAAACTGAACAGATTGAGATTCGAAATCTTTAGATTCGTGCCTTATACATATATGTATAATCAGTTTTTGACTGAATTGCTAAATGAAAAATATAAATTATAGGATCTGTTTTTTTTTCTTTTTTTTTGACCATGTTCATTTTTTGTTAAATTCGGGAAATCAAAAACTAGTGATATATAAAAAGGATTGTGGGTCAAGACGGGATATCATAACTTTGACCCAGTGTTGACCCAAAT
>CAJFCP010000098.1:2058807-2099648 GCA_904066005.1 Synergus itoensis
TATTTATTGTAGTAATTTTTTGCGGCGTGAGCTTTTGTTAATAATGAAACAAGAAATAAGAAACTAACGAACCTTGTAATTTGAAATTATATAATCAGTTTTGAATTGAATTACCAAGTTAAAATTAAAAATCACAATCTGGTTTTTTGTGAATCAATTCTAATTTTTTCAAATCTGGTTCTTTGGTCTGATATCAATAACAGGAAATCAAAAACTAGTAATATAACGTAGGGGATTGTAAAATAATAAGAATCAAATAACCTTTTATTAAAAATCTGCTTTATTTGTGACAATGTGTAATATAGTAATCGTGGGTGGTATGAGCTTCATAATTAATTCTCGGCTACGAGTTCTTCGCTGGCATTTGTAAGAACGTGGGGAGTGATACACTTTCATTAAGACAAGTATGTAGTCGTGTCAATTCTACTCAAAGTAACACACATACTGACACAACTTTGGCTATTAACAACTACGTAGTGACATTTTAAGCTTCGGTACAGTACATTTTGCGTTCCTCACGACTGTGAAGCCCAACTATTGACGACAAGTTTTCTCTGATTGAGCATAATTTGCGCAAAGCGATGGTAATCACAATCAGAGCGATTATTTTTTTTATTCTCTCTTTTACTACTTCAACCTACGATTTCTTCATTTTAGGCACGTCAACACAGACTTTACCAAAGACGAAAATGAACTAAAGATCTAGAATCAATTTCTCTTTCAAAAAGCGGGACTAATTTTTCTAATCATAGAATTACTTCTTTGCATATTCTTTTACTTTCTACATTGTCTTTCTACTTTTTCATAGTATTATTTTATTTTTACATCTAAGAAACGCTTTTCTAAAACTGAGTCATTGTTATTATTTTTAATATAGCTATGTCTTCGTACATAAACGTCAAGCGACTGTATAAAATGGTAAAACTAGAAGGCATAAAAATATATATAAAAGTTTCGTAATACGTAGAAAATTCGTCAATATACATACATTGCCATTAAAATGTAGCCTGAAAGTTTTGTGTATAAAAGTAAACGTTATCTAGCCAATGTCGATAGACGAGAATAACGATTTTTAAATTTTCTAAAAGCTTGTTTTCCAAAAGTACAATTT
The DNA here is from genome assembly GCA_904066005.1 of Synergus itoensis. Classification (NCBI taxonomy): domain Eukaryota; kingdom Metazoa; phylum Arthropoda; class Insecta; order Hymenoptera; family Cynipidae; genus Synergus; species Synergus itoensis. The sequence continues at coordinate 2,059,919 of CAJFCP010000098.1, forward strand.
TTACTTATAAAATTTAAAATATTAAAGTTTTCAATAAATTATTTATTCAAAAATTAAAAATAACCTGTGATAGTAATTATCAAGCGTTGTTTTCGAAGTGAAATACACTTGTCGTCAATTGGGGCAAAATTTACAGTTTATTCTACATTCTACGCGAGCCATCTACTCATAAAATTTAAATCAGTGAAATACAATATTCCACTGAATGCACTTAAGACAGTACGAATTTAGTAGTGATTTCGATTGAATTGACCAATAAAATATGAAGTAATCGAATTAAGCAGAAATTTCCCGTTTTATCTTACATGCATTTCGCTGAGAAACACCCACTCGGTTTTGTGTACAACGCTGAATAGAAAATTATAAATATTTGGCAGATACACTCGAAAATTCGTCTACGATTGACTTTGATCCCGAAAATGATTCTTGATGTTAAGTCTGAATAAAAAATCGCAGCTGCAACAGCTGCGATCCAAAAGAGAGCATACAAAATTATTAGGAACACAGAAATTTGGCTTTTTTTATCTTAGAACCAAACTCGGGAAATAAAATTGATAAAGTAGATGATTGTTTTAATTATTCGAGTCCAATGTGAGAGTTTCGACGTTATAAGAGTCATAACCACCGTCTATGATCATATTCGGATCAACTTTCTTAAGGTTACTTTCCTACGAAGCTACTTTTTAAATACTACTTACAAGAAATCAATACTTTTTATTTTTACAAAACATTATCATGCACTTTTTCGATAATGCCCAATTACTGCAATTTTTTACTACAGAGGGGTGCACAAAATATTTTAATTCACGACTCAACCATGAGAAAAAGAAATACTATAAAATTTTTGCTAGCACATTAGAAAGAATGGAATGAGTGCTTTAATGCGTTTATTTAAATTTATATTCTAGATTAGTGTTAACGTATTTTATACGTTCTGAGATTTTCAACATTTTTTCTAGTCTAAAATTTTTTTTACATATTTAAAAGCTTTTAAATTTAGCATTTTTTTTAAACTTTAAATTTTGATAAAATAAAGCAATTAAAATTTTCTAATAGAATTATGAACAATTAATATATTGGAATAAGAGCGAAGGGTACATGTAGTCAGACTTTTGAACCATACCTTAAAATTTTATTATATTGCTTAACTGAAGATGATTCCAATTGGAAATTCATTTTTGAATTCTTTAAATCCAATTCGAAATTTTTGACATTTCTATACAACTTTTTAAGTCCCCCATATTTAAAATTGTCTAAATGGTAACGATTCCAAATTGTTAGATTAAGAACGTTTCTAATTTGAAAGTGCTCTTAATCGTTTAATATCGAACCCCCTCAAATAAAAATCTATAAGTTAAACATTTTCAATTTAAAAAAATTCCAATTTAAAAGAACTTCCGGATTAAATTCGCAGTTATTTATATTCATTTGCAACCATTAATGTGCAGTAATTTTTAATTGTGCACCAAAATTCGAAGTTGTGTACCCCTCGAATAAGAGCCTCATGATCTAAAACTAAAAAGGAATGTTTGCCTCGGTGCTGTAGCCAACATCTACTTCAAGACGACAGCTATTAGCCGTTATTATTGAGAATTTTCTATTAACCTTTGCCCGTAATATTTGAATAACCGATACATCGTTGTGCAAAAATTGCCTCGAGCGCGTTACAAAGAGTCGAACAAAGATCGCCTCGTAACCGGTTAGTCCATCAGTCTTTCTCTCATAGCGATTATCTGTCATGGGCTATTTTCTCCTATCCATTCGCAGTATTTGGATACATTTTTGTGTCTGTGGTGGTCAATTATTGCAAAAAGGAAATTTTTACAAGTATTTGATTTGTCGGAAGGTTGTATTTTTGGTCCGCGTTTGTTAAAGAAGTACAAGTTCAACAAAATGACAAAAACTCAGAGCGACTTGACGATGAAATAGTGCCACTCAGCGATGCTTCTAGAATCTATTATTCTATCCTTATGACAATGGACGACGGTTATGACATTTATTCGATACTATTTACACTTTCTGCGTTTATAGATAACACCGAATACTAAATGACACTATTTTGCATGATTTTACGTGCGATGAGGCAGCTACAATATGCAAGTGCTTTCTTACTGTAGATTCATTGTAAATTCACTTTGAATTTATTTTAAAGTTATTTTGAATTTATTGCATAGTATTTGGACGATTATTACCAGCCACAGACACGCATAATGTGTTCTCGCTTATTGGAGTCGAGGTACTTTTTATCACTCGTTGCTTACATTTCTAACTTCCTCAAATCACACTCGATAAGCAATCCATCTTAATCCATCTCACACGAATCACAGACCACTGATTCTATATTCAGCCATAAAAAAAAGAGGATCGTGTTGGACGCAATTTAACAATGAAACTACTTTGTTTCGTCCCTTTTTCTTTTTCCGAAACGAACATTATAGTCGCTTACTTGGCTCTTTACAATTTTTGCTTGAAGCCTAGAATCACTTTTCAATAACCAGCGTAGACAAGAATAAAATAACAAAAAAGTAACAAAGAGTTACAGCTAATAACGCAACCGATACGGTCATTTGCGTTTAGTTCTTTCCGTGTATGCTGTCTCGTCAAGTTTTTTTTTGATAGAGAAGATTGACGAGATTCTTTGAGGGTAGTAATATTGGGCACCTCTCGATCAAGCGATGACGGTCACTGAAAGGGAGAGTGGAGCATTCACCTGTCGGAAAGGAATACTGCACTTAGTTTCCGTATTGCTTTTTTGACGATCTGTATTAGGTTGAGACCGAGATCGTTCGTCTCTTTTCCAGGAGCGGAGTAGTTAGCTTTTGATGTTCCACCCTGAAGAATAGAAAAATATTAAGATTAAGCGGTTACATGGCATAGGAATCAAGTAAAATAATCTGCAAAGAAAATATTATAACTTACAATGCTACTTGACGGCGAGAGTCTGTTTTAAGTGTCGCATAAGGTGACTTCCTACATCGTGCACCTCAGGCCACTGCTTCAGCACGAACACAATGCCCAGCACGACAAATGTCGTTGTGAGTATGCGCACCCTGCACATGAAACAATGAGGCTTAGTACAACTGAAACAAACGTGGAAAAAACAAACGAAAAGAATGAGAGTGAGAAATCAAAAGATGTCAATGAGTAAGATCATGCGTCTGATGATATGAATGAAGCATGAATAATTTCCTATAACGTATTTTAATTATTATTATTAAAGATGATAGATGATAGATAGTAGTTCTCTGATTTTGAAAGGTGGGTTTAGGCGTCCGGAAAAATTGATTTTCTTATAAACATGCTCATTTTTATCGTATTGTAGAGATTTTTAAAGTGATATAGGAAGAAATGAATACCTCGTTCTAAGGAAAGGCATCATGATACCAGCACCTGTGGCCACAAGAAGAAGAATAACTTGTAAGACTGTGAGGACTACATTTATTAGTTTAACAACTAATGCCCTCGCATTGCTGTTATCCAAACCCTCGAGTGTCACATACTGCTGGTGTTGTTGTTGCTGATGTTCCATTTTCCAAATCTTGGTCTGACAACTCTCCAACATTTCGTGGATATCCCTCAAACGATCCTCACTCTGGTACTGAACCTTTTCCTCCATGTCAGTGATCGTTTGTTTTAGATTTTCCACCTCGTTTTGATGAAGTTCGGTCAAGTCGTTTATCTGTTCTTCAAGTCTTTCGCAACGAAAACGTTCTTCTTGTAGCGCATGCGAAAGATAAGTGACTTCTTGTTGAAGAGTCTGAAAATAAGGATTAAAAAGTTTATTAATTATTTCCAAAATTGTACCTCTTATCACAATTTTCTCAATTTCAAAGTTCAGAGTTCACTCTGATTCTTCTACGAACCTTGAAACCCTCAAGTTTTTCCCTCATCCGATCAAAGTTCTCTCTGTGTTCCTGAAGTTCGGAAAAAATTGATTTAAGACTGAAGGTGTCCCTGTGTCCGTGACAAGTGTGTGTTTGTCCTCTGCTTCCGGGTCCACTTTCGCTCGTCACACTCGAACACTCAGATCCCTCTTCTGATGGGAACTTCATAGCTGCTGCGCTGTGTGTTGATCCTAGGCTACATCCTCCAGGAAGTGTAGCTGAACCGTGATGAGTCTTTTCCTCTTCGATGCTAGCATTATCACCATTACCTGCACGTGGTGTATCGTTTACATAAAATGTCGAGCCATCTGTGGGGACACAGAGGTCGCCAGTTAGACGTTATCCAATACCCAGAGCTAGGCTTCAAAAATTAAACTAGTTAAGCACCGTGCGCTTCGTTCTTGAATTTTTATCAATTTATTGAACTTTTAAATCTAGGATCAATATGCAAAGTTTACAATGTTTTATTTTAAAATCCACATCTACAATTCAAATGTTCAAAACCAAAAGAATAAGTTCTAATAATTTCGAAATCGTATCACTAAAAAGTAAAAATAATTTTTAAATCCACGTACTTTTTATATTCTTTATTTATTTATTTTTTTTGTAGAAAACTAGAGTTTGTAGTTCATTAAAACAGTCAAGCAGGCATATAAATAGAACAGAAAATTTGAATCTTCTAATTAAACTTTCAAAAAGTTTCAAAAGTACTTATTACTATTTCTAGAACGAAACGCAGGGTTTACTTATGAAACTACAATCTGTTATAGTAAAAAAATGTATTCGCGTTGTTTATAAATTTTAGGAATAATTTTCGAGATAAAAAATAGAACCTAGCGATGCAGGATCCTCGTTCAGAAAGTTTTAAGAGCTTGGTTTGCTCAATAGAGAAGAAACAGAACATCCCTCCAGACGATTTGGAATCTTTAAGCCAACATTTTCTTTAGTATTGGATAACAAGATATTAAGATATTGAGAGAGAAGTTAGAAAACATTCACGAAAAGCGAAGGTACGAGAGATTCAGAGAAGTGAAGAAAGTGCTGTCCTTTGAGAGTCGTTGAGTCCAATTCCCAAAGGTGTAAAAGCGAAAAGCGTGAAAAGAAGCAAGTGGAATTCCTGTTCCTTTGAATATCACGTTAGAAGTGATCGCAGTTAGAGCAGAGTTCCGAGTGAGAAAAACACACACCAATAAAATTGATCGCAAGTGACACAAAACATCGAAGCACCTACAATAGCATTTTATTAGTTATTACTTACTACTGTCAACTGTCATGGCAGCGAAAAATTCAAGAGCATATCAACCTACGTATTAAATCAAATTTCATATTGCAATATTCAACTTTTAGTTTCAAATCCATTCTTTTTTTTCTATGAAGCTTCTTACTCTTACTGAAGCATTCTATAATTATTACATATAAAGCTAGTTGTTAAATTTAAATCCATTCCTTTACGTGTTAAAAATATTCCCAGTAGTCATTAAAATGTATTTCATTTCCGTTAAAATTTTAAGTGTGGTACTCACGTGATAGAGTATTTATATTGTCAGCACTGCCAAATTTATTCTTGATAAGATGTGCAAACTCCCGAGGCTTTGACATCACACTCCTGAAACGTAAATTAATGCAATTACTATCTAATTAGTTTTTTGGTAACTTTATTTGCAAACGGAATTTTATTTCATTTATATTCTTTTATTAATGCTTCATCATCTTATTTCATTCAATTAACGTTAGAATTATTTTCTTTTCGTTACATAGCAGTATTCCTTTTTGAAATAGAAATATGGCTTGCATCCAACACTCAAACTTTAAATTGAAAAGTGTCAAGTTAGTTGAATTTGCACAAATATAAAAAAAGTAAAATGAAACGGGGGAAGTAATAAAAAACAGTGACAAAAATGACTGGTGTTAATATGAAGTTTGCCAAAATAAAGCCTCTGAAAATAAAAACTTACCCTGAGAAACCAGTGATTCCGTCCCTAATGTTGCCTCCAACATTTCTGGAAAAGAGTTAAATAATTAGAAAGAGAAATACATTTTAAATATAAATAATAATGTACAAATACATACTTCAATCCTTGCCCCATGTCTCGAAGAACTTCTCTAGGTTGTCGATGACTCGCAGGAGCCCCGTTTATCTCATAATTTTTTAATTTCTTCGTGTAACTATCCAGTTTTTTCTGCAGTTGTGAAATGCTATGTGCCGATTTCTGATTCTTTTTCTCAAAAACAGTCTTGATTCTTGTCAGCTGCTGCTTGTCTGCACTTGCAGCGAGCTTTAGATATTCATTTACATTTTCTGAAAAAAATTTATAAATATTAAATCATATTTATAAGCTTCTTAATAAAAAATAGTTAATCTCTGAACTATGTAAGTTTTTTTCGTCACTCGTCTTTTTACGAGTCTCATTTTTATGCAGATTATGTTCAGTTTCATTCTCGATCTAAATGATAATTAAGAAAACAATAAGTCTCGCAAAGCACGTATAGAATCTTAACCAAAACACATGATCTCATCGGATGATCTCATTTAGTGAATCAATGGGATCAGTTCTTTGTTATCTGTACCTTTCGATAAGTAAGTAGAGAGTATCTTACCGTCTCGTGTAGTTTGCTCTATCCGTATCAGTTCTCTTGTTCTGGCAATTTTGCTTTGAATATGTTCAATAGCTTGACGAACTCGCGTGGCACTTGAGTCAACGTCATCATTTATCAATTCTGTCGAGCCATTCGATAGGAACGATTGCATGTGGTGGTGTGACTCCTATGACAGAAATAATTACATGACTATGCGTAATCTATCAAATTCCAATCGTGTTAAATGTAAATATAATGCTAAATGTACTATTTCGCAACATTAGAGAAATACTGACGAGTAACCCATTCTCAAAAAAGGCAATCATCTTTAAATCTCCTTTCGTTTTTTTATGAGTCTTTTTTAAATTCTAAGTCATATAAAAATTGCCTAGTCCTGAATTTTCAAGTCTTCCAATTTGTTTCTTTTTAAACAGAATTGGTCCACACCTTCGATCTTAAAACCTCGACTTAAACCCCTTTTCTTTAAAGAACTCCTTTCACGATATCAATATGAGTCATTTGAAGCATTATGCAAATGAACTCTTCATTCTTTAACCCATGACCTCGATTTCACGATTATAGTAGATGATCTTGCAAATTCATGGGACACTTGCCGCATGCACAACAGAATGCATAATGTGTTGCCGTCTTTGAATAAAACGTTATGCAACTCGATGGAAAAATTCAGATTGAAGATTTTGCGATTGCTTCAATTAAAAGTCATGAGTGCAATCGGAGAAAGTGAATGACTGAATTAGAAAAGTGAACGGTTCAAAGAATATGTACTGATTTGATTCAATAGTTTTTGAAACGTACTCCCTCTTCGTCAGTCGGTGGGTGAACATTTGGCACAATCTCTTCAGGTTCGGCAGTGACTGTGCTGGTGTTTGAGTCCTCCATGGTTTCGCCGGTTCGTACTACGGCACCCGGTGATCTCTGTCGACTATTGCTCTTCATACCGGTACCACCCCCTCCGCCACAACTGCTACCACTCCCCGTGCTACCTTCTCCTGCCTGATGACTGAAACACAAAGTTCACTTTGTATTGATATGCAAATAACTACAAGTCAAACTCTCATTGACTTTATAAAATTAAGAATGACAGATTTATATTGATTCATTACAAGGAATCTGGACTATAATGTCCACATATTAGATTGGAATTTCTATAAACTCTTTCACTTTTCATTCGAAGGCTTCAGAAATCTTAGCCAATTCACTTTAAATTCACAATCTGCAATATCAGTATTCTAAAAATCTAAAGAATTCGAACTAAAAATAGAATTCTAGAAATAGTAAGCTACTTAGCTTTTTTTCTTTCTCTCTCTAAAGAAATATAGAACATCTAAAAATATTTGAGCAATAAATACAAAATGAATGTCAAGGTCACTTTTTTATTGGAATTTGAGAGTTAAAAAGCTTGGGTTAAAAATTGTGCTAAGTAGAAAATTAAATATAGAAACGAGGGGCTTCAACGTGATAATTGCCGTAGTACTACTACTTGACACTTTTTCAATAATTGTGTTCATAAATCGCTAATCGCAGGAGACACAGTGCATCATTCAAGCATCACTTGGTCTGTGCTATCTATATCCTTTGACAAAGGAGGGTCACATCGCGATGCTTGGATTAACATAGTCTATAAAGAGTTATTTCATAAGCTTCTACTGCACAACGGAAGGATAAGATTCAGAATATATATAGTGTCCACTCTATGAATACTAACTACAAAAGATAACGTTTCAAAGCACAATGCTTTCTTTCAAGCCGTAATTACCACATTTTTACGAAACTCCTTTGTTTATTATATTGAGAGGATGATAAGAGCAAAGTGCCATTTCAACAAGAAGAATCGTCAAGATTTCTAATGACTTGTGCATTATTCTTGCTGGAACAGAGTGCTTAAGTCATCAATTTTACTATAGTAGGCTAGGGAACTTATTCGCGAATAAAACCCAGAAAAAAAAATGAGTTGAACTCACACCACAGCATTCCGCGATTTTGGTGTGTGATCCACGATGGATGGTGATTGTTGTTGCTGGTTTTGAGATCCAGGAGCGTTTCCTCTATTAGGTGAAGCACTTCGTGAGCTGTTCTTGCTTGACGAACTCACCATCAAGCTAGCCATTCCTTTTTTTCTCGAGCTGATCTCGGATGATAACTTTGCATTTGCTCTCAGGTTTCTACTGGACCTTGAAAAAAAATTAGTTCATTTATAGTTAGATATGTTTCATGTCTACCTGTCTACCTATCAGCAAACTTATTATAGAAAAAAATATGGGGGAAATATATCATCATCTCAATCCTATGGCATTCAAGCTTTAATTCTCAGTTCCAATCTTTTCGCAAATTAAAGTTTCTTTTTAATAATATAGAGAATATGATATAGGAAGTTCAGTCAAATCTTGATAGAAAATGTTAACCACGTCTTTTAATATTTCCTTCTCAGTATAATTCACACGTGGAGAGTGTGGTTCTAATTAGCCTGGCTGATAACTCACGCCACTGGTCACTATTGTGGTACGAAGACGAAGCGAGAATTTATTTCTGGAACGATTGTAGAATAGAGAATGAACTAAAGCTTTTAAACGCTTTTAAACTACTTTTTCTTGAATAAGTTGAAGGTACGATCGAAGCAAAGTCTAAATCCTACAAACGTGTTTTCATATCTTATCGACTCGCGCACTTGTGGATCAATTGATTTCGTAAAAAGTATCAGAAGATAAGATTTTTTGTTGTTGAGACATTTTAATGTCATTGGAAAAAAACTTATCATTATTAATATTTCATTCAATAATTTAGTGTTTGGTGGATATTAATCTCGAAATCAAGTAAAATTCTTTCCAATAGAAACTAAGTAAGGGAGAGAGACAACAATTTCTTATATAGTTCAAAAATGTACTTTAAAAATATTTATTTTCAAATTAAAATAAATCGATCGTATATAAGACAAACTTTCATGTGGAAAATTTATTAAAATTGTTTGTCTCTATTGATCGGAAGCTTTCTCTTCTAATTAGACATTAGGATAAACTTTCGAATATTCTGAATTAGTATAGTAAGAGTCGTAATAGTATTTTTTCAGTTGTAATCAATTATAAGCTCTAAGTGTCTAAACCAGAAACATTATTGATAAATAACTTGCAATAAGTTTAGTCAACTTATTTGGGGAAAAAGAGTAAAAAAGGATAGTTTTTCTGTATTTTATTCTCAGTGTATTAATCATCAGCGATTAAAAGCAAAAAGAACGTTAATGATCTCTGTAGATAAACAATTTCTTTATCAAGTCTCACAATAATTACGTATCAGTCTATTTTTAACTTTTATTACATCTATAAAACATAAAATAAATATGTGAATATAAAACAATTAGAATGAGGAAAAGATTGGCTTCACGTTTAATGTCTTCTTAACGACTTGTGGATTTAGTGACAAATTTTAGACGTCAGGTTTATCGTTAAACTGGCAATTTTGAAACTTTTAGAATAAAAGACCTTCGAACTTTCTTTTCCTTTCAAAAGGGCTTGTAGTCTTGTTGAAGGCAAATGATTTGTTGTATTGACTTCTGCATCTTGATTCGTTATGGAAAAACATAATAGCAGAAGTAAATTCAATATTTTGCCAAGAATCTGAAAAAAAAGAATTTAAAAAATAAATGTGAAGTTTTTAAATTGACTTCGGATTTTTACATTAAACTGCTGCTATTTTGGTTAAATTACCAAGTGTCTCTCTCAAGACATTCATTTACAATTTCGAGTCCGAATTGAAATACTAATTAATCAAAACCGTGTGAACATAAGAAATAAGTAAATAATCGCAACAATTAGCTTAGGTTCTCAAAATGCTAATTCTCCTCTATCAAGTCCATTTCAGAGTTATTATGACAACAAAATGGATTTAAATTTTCTATAAATCGCGATTCAAATGAAATCAAATAGATATTTGAGCATTTACTCAGACTGGGAAATATGACTATAGGTTGCTCTATTTATTGTTAATTTCCACTCCACAGTTCGACACAGAAAGAATATAAAATCGAGAGAAATGCGGATACGTATTACAGTCCTTTTGTACTTTCCCCTCATGGTAGATCGCAATTCGCAACTAACAACTAACCCTGACCCCAGACTGAAAAGAGAATGCAAGAGGAAAAAGAAAGGAATGAAAAAAGACAGGCAAAACTCTGCAAGTCACTGACCTGTCAAAGTCTGAGGCGTGTTCCTGGCGATGGTGCTGTTTTTTAAAATCGTTGGCTTCTTTCTCGGGAGGATTCCAGGTCGCTCTCGACGTCGTCGTCGTCGTTGACAACGGCCTCTCTCACTCTGACACATTCAAAAGGACACCGGACGATGTATTACTCATACACAATTTTGATTGTGATTATCCGTCGCACTCGATTCTTGTTACAATCATCAATTATTTACCATTTAATATCACTCCACTTGCACTATGAGTAATCTAATCTTGCACTTATTTTTGCATTAAAATCAAAGTTCCGAGAGTGAATTAAATGATTCAAATTCCTTGAAAAGTGAGTAGTTCATGCGAGGAATGAGTCCTGTCAAGTGTCACTCGTATTTCCAAGCAGAAAACTTAGAAGATCATCACCGTCGCCGTTCGTTTCGCGGGCGTGTCGTTGTCATTTTTTCATCATTAGTCGGTCAGCACTAGTCAGTAATCAGCCAATATCCATAATTAGTTTCACATATACTCATTTGAGATCTTGGGGAGAAATCGTACAAGGCACCGTCCCGCCGTCGTCGAATATCATCGAATATTTTGTAGTTGATTGTAGGTGTTTTCAGTACGAAGTTCGAAGTAGACACCAGTTTTCAGATGCGAGTTGCCGAGAGTGGGTTAGGACTTTTGAGAGGGGAAAAACGTTTGATTGAGTAAAAGATGGTTAGACAGGTTAAGGAGGACGAAACTGATATAAACTGAGAAAACTGGAATGTTGAGATGTCACCCTGACCACGATATTCGTCGAACGAGTTCTGGGGATGCCCAACTCCTGGGGAGTTTATGGAGACTTCTACTAGTGCTTCTGCTTCTGCTACGAAACTTGTCGAGACTCGAGCATACGAGGAACTTCGGCCATTTTCGGCTCTTATCGAAAACGATCGAGTGCTTGTAAATACAGGGCTGTAGTTTTTATGATTGTGGGCCCTCTCTTGTAATCCTCATAATTTTACGGTTGTTTACGGTGTCATAAATATACATATTGATATTGAGAATTGTCAAGCTATAAATTCTGTCAATTTAGTAAGTAAAAGAGAAAGTAAAGTAAGTGAAATGATAGTATTAATGATAGTCTCAATAAAAAAATTCGAAATAGAAAAATTATAATAGTATAAAACATTAATAATAGAATTCGGAAATTATAAAACTTTTAGGGGAGTACAATTTTATTAGATGTCAAATGCAATAGTTAATTACATGATAAATATATAAGAATATTCTTCTTCCACGCAAGTACATGAATCATACAAAATAACGAGTCCAATTAAGTAAAGTCAATATCATTTCAAGTCTGATCAAAAAGGTCAAAGTTCTTGCTGTTGACTTTCACTCAGTCGATTTAGCTTGTCAAGTAAGGAATTTCCAAAGGAATTTCTGTACTCTGGACTAACAGAATCAAGCAAACTGTAGGGAGTTTCGAAATATTTGTCCCCTTTGTTCGAGGTATCATCATGCTGTTTGCCAATTATGGTGAATCCGGTTCCAGAAAGTTGTATACAGAATTTCAGGCCTTCAAGGGTCGTTAGGTTCAAATAAATACAACGATTTGTGCTTTGGAGTTTCTCGGAGACGACCAAACTGCCCACGTGGTTTTTCACGTCATCAATGACAGATTGGGCTTCCAACTTCCACTGTTCTGCATCCAAAACTCGGTCCTCACCTTCATCATTCATTTCTTCTCTGATGCCGGGTAACTGCTAAAACAGCTTTCGAAAGATCCAAAAATTCCTACTTCCCCTTTCTTCACCAACAAATCGAGTTTTGGCTCAGGTTCCACTCGTGCTTGGCACACGTGCGGTATGTGCGGTCATTTTTATCAGCGAAACACGGAAATGGATCTTTCTCTCGTTTCTCTCAACTCAAAGCTTTTGCCAACATTGTTTGTATATGTTGTATATATGGGTGAATAACGTCAGTAGTGTCTCACTAAACTAATGTGCAAGACTAAGAAATAAACAGAGAACGCTGATAAATTTTAAAATACAGGAGAACGTAAAATTGAATGTGATTGAATGGATGCATGACCATGCATGACTCGACATCTGATGGTGGAGGAATGAACTAGGTATTGGCGCCAGACCAGAAGCGTAATTTTGAAAAGTGTGAAAAGTGCAATTTTCCGAGGAAAAGAATCAGTTCTTCTTACCCAAAATATTTATATAATGGACAGCCGTTTCAACCCCCTAAATATAACAAATTTCGATATTTCTATAATCTTTCTAACAGGATTTCTGAAAATTATGGAAAATTACACTGTCATTTATAAGGAAAATTGGACTAGACTAAACTAGAGAACGTCAGACTTGATAGATTTTATTTAAATTTCATATATACGACTTTTATTTACATTTTTACACTTGAGTATAGAATAATACAAGACATTACGAAGTATTTGTGTTAATCAAAAGTCCTACCAATTTCTTCAATTATCTTTGTACTGACTGAACTAAACATTTTAATAAGACTATATAACTTCGCAATTTGAAGACTCGTGATTATTTTACATCAACAATATTTTATCTTCCTTCTTTGATAAATCTTCGAAAGAGATTATTTATATTTGCTGACTTGATGACACGTTAAATGATAGGTGACTTAAATCTTACAAATATAAATTAGCGTTAACTTAATTTTTTGCATTCTTAAGAATCAAAAGCTTAAAATAAAATGATCTAAAAGTATCAACTTTCATCGTGCTCGAAAGTATCTTCATAAATTCACACAATTTTACATAAATCTTTTGTTATAAGAAATCCGTTATAGCTTTTCTTTCTCAGAAGGCCCAATTTATGTCCCGTTCGTTCCTATTAGATAGAATAATCGTATATTTACTGAATATTAAGTAGTGCGGTACACATGTACAAAATATATATACATAACTTTGTGATTAACAAGACGTAACGCGCTCTGGTTACGCTTAACGACTTTAATAATCAGAACCGTATTTTACATCTCAATTTGAATTGAAGATGAATTCTCTTCAAGAAATAAAAATCGAATTTCATATTCAGGACCGAGTCATAAATTAATTTACAAACCTAAAAATAATTAACGAGTAATATTTACATCTTCAAAAGGGTTTAGTACTAATTTTTTGTAATAATATTGAAAATTAGAGAGCGCTATATATTTTAGTAAATATATCAATTTGAAAGATTTTTAGTTTCAAGAGAAAATATCCTTCTTATTGAAGGAGGATGGATTACGATCCTGAAGTGATTTTATAGAAAATTAACTGAATATTTTAAATGAATTCGGTGACGAATATTTTTTTGAAATCTGGTGCAGATCCACCAATATCATGCTTGCAAATATCTCCATTGTCAAGATAACTGACGTCAGTATTTTTGAGAATGCTGCGTAGACTTTCCATTGAAAGATTCGGCATTACTGCATTTCCACTAATCTTGTCTATATCGTTCATTGAGTATCCTGTTGTAATTTTTTTCTTCAGATGATATAATTGTATAACTGGTTTGGTGTCTATCTTGTCCTTGAGGCTGCTATCAGTTCCTAGACTTGCTTCCTTTTCTATTACTTTTGGGGTAAAAGATCGCATGTTCCCTTTGCTCTCATTCCCTCTTTTTGGAGGCAGCAAATCAACCTAGAAATAAAAATGGTTTCATAATTCTGTTTGCAGACTTGCAGATTTGATGTTTAATTAAATATATTTCGAAAGAAATGTCTTCATATTCTTCAGAAATAAATACAAAAAAAATTTAGAAAGTCGAATCTTGAAGACTTGCTTACTTTCTCATCCATAAATGATGGTTCGAGCGAGAAGAGTGAATATAATAAAAAGCTTTTACAAGAGAATGAAAACGAGTTTAAATTACTTCTCAAAAGAAAACCAATTTAATCAATCGAATAAATAAATGTGAGTTTAAATAAAAGGAAAAAAAAATGTGAAAATGAAAGTCACCTTGGTTCCTTTTCTCTGGAAGAATTCAAAGTCATCATTAGCCACTGTGGTCACTGAACAGCAACTTCTGGCTCTACTTCTGCAGGAGCTCATGGTATCAAAATCTCCACTTTCAAGGTCACAGCTTTCGTCATCCGAGGATTCATAATCTGCATCATGATCCTCGGTATTTTGCCTGGAATGTAGAGCTTGCAACTGATCCCTTCTAATGACGTCCTTTTTTACATCGTATGTCCTCGAATCCATTCCTGGGCGAGGAAACCTAGCAAGGTTGAAATATTTCGCTTTGAAATTTTCAAACTGCACTGAACTGGAATTCGAATTTTTGAAATTGATGTTTAAATGATAGTATGGTGAGAGAGCTAAAAATAATATAATATTGAAGCTTGTACACACCTCACTTGATCAAAGCTTTGATTTCTCCTGACGGCATTCCTCTGAAACTGAATTTCCTCAGATCTATTTTTCTCCAAGCCAGCTACTAAATTTTCCAAACCAGGAACACTTCTATCAATTCTCCTGGGCACTTCCTCCCTAATTTCATCCAAACTTTTTGTAAATTTCCTCTTGGAAGGATCATCGAGTTGCACCAGGTTCTCTAGATTTTGTCCGAAGACATCAGTACTTCCGATCTTTCTTCTTTTTCCAAATTCAAAATTTTCGTGTTCCCTGACCTTCTGCTCAAAGGATGTTTTGGTAGATGGGTCAATACGAGGTTCGAAGGTTGAACTCGTGAAGGACGCCATTTCCGGAGGAAGAGATCCGTAGGCATTCTCTTCGTTTGTAGATTGTGACCTTGGATAATGCTGGATCCCCATGGTGATGGTACCAGTTCTCGCTGTAAAAGAAGAAGAGAATTCGTTCGAGTCTAACGCTTTTTTCTTTTCTTTTTTTGAAATCAAATGAAATTATGCTAGTCATAGTTGGACGGAGGAATGTAAAAAAATGTGGCACACCTCTGTTCTGATGATTGTGCAATCGCCCGTAGAGACTTCCGTTTGTGAGGGGGAACTTCAGACCGTGATTCAGATTCAGTTGCAATTTGTACTCAGCATCATGCTCAAAATGACGGAACTTACCATCTATACTGCCTAAGTTGGGGTGCATGAAACATAAAATAAAAAGACATAATGTAGTTTTTTGATGGTAAACATGTTTTAATATTAAGAACAGATAATATGTCTATACAAAATTTAGCCCATCTTGTAATTCATTGTCGGTGAAAAATGAATGGCAATGAACCAGAGGAAATAGCCTTTTGTCAATGTTAGGCACTAAGGATTTCCAGTTGATGCACAACTAAAAGGAAGTAAATAAAAAGAGATAAATTTTAAAGTAATTTATCTGCTTTGAAGAGTCCATTGTCGTTTTGTGATTTGCATTTTGGTAGTTCATAATATTGCGATAAGTTTTCTAAATGAAAATCGATATTAAGGGGTCATGTATTATGCTCTCAATACTCAAACATTATTATTTTCACTGTTATGAATTTTTTGTAATGCAGCACAATGGTGAAAGTACATCTGCGATTCACCTTAATCTGATTTCTATTATCATATTCTCCAACAACCATGGAATATTTTTCCATACAGATTTAACGTCTATAAAATTTCTCTCTTATAAAATATTGAAAAAAGTATATGCACCATATAATTCTTAATATTATCATGTGTTTATCATTCATAACTTAAACGTACCGTGTGATATTTTCAATGCATGATCCTGTTTCGTATAAACCTTGGCCACATAACGACAAAACATTTTGTCAAACATTGCAAGAAAAACTGGAAGCAGTGTATCTCTTAGCAAAGGCAACCAGGTGTCCAGGTTTTGTGGTGTACAAAAATTGCTCAGCAGCTGTGGCCAAACAGAAATGATCTGAAAAACAGCGCAAAGTTTTTTGTTTGATTATTTATTAAAAACTGTAAAGAGCAACAAAAAATACTGGAAAACATTAAATTCTTTTCATTTCATTTTTTTTCTGCAAGTCATAAAAATCTATATGAAAACCAGAAAGGAATGTAACAACCAAAGCAATAAAAACAGTAGCCGTGCAATTTCGTTAATCGTTAAATCCAAAGTAGTTTTCCATCTCATTTTCTCTTATTTAGTGTAGTATAACTTGGGTGGTTTTACACTTAACATGCCAACCACATTCTTGAGCGGCAGGTGTCGATCCTCAAAAGAGGAAAACTATTAAATCCAGAAAGTGACTAGAAAGACACAGCTACTTCTATCAACGTGAGCAAAAGCGAGACCGAGAATAGTATATATGCTTTCGCCGGAAAAGTCATCACTGAATGAACTCTGATTCTTTAACGGCTTCTTCCTCATTCCTGAAATTGTTCTCTTTTTTCTCTCTCTAGTGCAGTATTTATTTAATCTCTGCATGTTAACAACACACGTTATGTAAATGACTTCTCTCTTCCCTATACTAGCGTAATGTAATTATTATAAATTGTTTCCTCAACAGCTATAAGGATATTTTTCCTACTTTTTATTTCAATTACTTCTTCCACATTCACGCAATTTCATCTAATAGGAAACTAGTGAAGTTGTTTTTCCACACGATAATTGACTAACGTTATCATTTTCGAAACGTTGTACTATTGTTGTTTAAAGAAATTTTTAGAAATTTTGTTTAAAGATGCTTGTAGCATTTGTTGATAACTGATCTCTTCTTTAACTTATATGATCTCTCAATCAAAACCGTTTCTCTCACTGCCCTACATCATTTCTTTTCTCATTACAAGTCAATAGAAAATTCTTCGTAAATGAATCTTACTTTCGATTTTATATTACAGTCGTTCGTCTCCGGTGAAAACGCTCTTTGCGCTTTCAAAAGTATCCCTGCGCGCATTGAAACACTAATATGTAAGTCCATGTGCGATTATTTATACGCGCGGTATGTTTACCACAATCAGTATAGGCAATACTCACTCATATATACATGCAAATTTATGACAAACATAAATGTACCCGTATATAATGTTTACTTACATATATCTCGAAATTTAAATGCATTTTTGTATATATGTACTAATTATTCGTACAAATACAAAATATATGTTAATATATATTATATTCATGCGTATAATTGTACATAAGAGTAAGAAATTGAGAGTGTATTGAAATTTCATATTCGTTTATAAACGAGAGTGTGTTGAAAATATAGCCGCGTGTTACGTGAGTATAAGGCAAGCCGGTCTGGTTCGTGGTATGAAATCGAAACTAGTATACCTAATTAGAAAATAGCACGCGTTAATACGCCAAAGTCGACATGTAACTCCCTCACATACTAGATTATGATGAGCACGTCATCGTCATAGTTTCTCTCGATGTCTAAACATATATCTATATATGAGTGGCTGTAAATACACGTTCAAGCCGGGCAGTATACTGCTTCTGAATCTTAATAAGTGGATTTCTTTTAATTGGTATCTACTATCGCTTAATCAGTACAAACCCTTTTTATAGGAGTTAGGCACGAAATGCGTGAACTGCATATGTGAGAGTGAGAAATATGTATAATTATTAGGTTGAGAGTTCTAGCACGTCTAAGGAATTTTAAATATGCCATTACAAAGAGATATTTCAATACACGAAGTCAATAATAAATATTATTACACTATAATTTTAATACAGGAAATAGACAATAATAGGGATATAATAAAATGTTATTATTATATAATGCATTATATCAAGTAAATCAATAATTTATGGACTCTTGTTTCCTTTCTGTAATTGTATCGGAAAAAAGGTGTGAAAATTGTTGCAAACGGCTGAACAGGAAAAGACCATTTATCGGACAGTGTCGTTATTATAAATCTTGAATAAACTTATTCTCTCGATTGTATTGAATTACTTAGCTCAAGATAGATAGTTATTTTATCGTAATTCACTTGTTGCGAAAAAGCCTTCAATAAAATCGTTTGATTTACGATTTAAAGATAATGATTAAAATGGAAGAAAAAATATTTTTTCTGGGATGAAAAATAATTTAAATATTAGCTAGCTTGGAAAAATTGGATCAATTATAAAACCTTGAATAAGAAACTGGTTTTTGAATTAAATTATAGCGTCCTTCTAGCTAAATACCAATTTAATAATGAAAAATGCGTTTCTTTTTTTTCTACTGCAAATATCTTGATATTACTGAATCCAATGCAGGATTTGGTCATTAAAAACTGAAATATTAATTAAGAGGCATTAGAAAGTGCGGTTTCAGTCTCCAAGTTGCAGTTAGAAAATCAAGAATTGAGTAATTTCTAATTTCTGATCTTTATTTATAAAATTTATGATTATATTCTTCAAATCGAATGTGATAGAAAACGTTACGTAAATTAGATTACAGTTATTGCAAACGTAACTCGATGAATTCCTTATTATCCGGAACACTCTTGTGCTCCATATAAGTCCCATTAAAAGAAGTTCAGATCAAACTCTATTTTCATTTTATTTCACTTCCGGAAGTCGCGCTTGAAGTTCAGCGAAGCCAGTTTCCGGTTCGAGTTCACTCACACGAATATCCCTCGAATGCTACAGTAAACTTTCGATTATTATTCTTTACGACTCAGGACCGGTTTTCGTTTATTTTGTATAATTATGATCATCGAAACTGACCACTCATAACAAGCACGTAATAGTTCAATGCGTGAAGGTCCCACATTTTAAATGATCCGCTTTCGAACTAAAGTAAATTTAATTTTAAAATCTATAAATAAAATTAATAAAATTGTACCCAGCATTTTTCATTTTTATCAAAAGGAGTAAAAAATGGGTTGCTAATTAAAGTTGATACTCGTCTGCTGTATAAATTACACATAATAAATGTATATAGGGGCAAACTGAATGGTAGAAAATGAAACGAGGATTTCGAGATCATGATTGATCGTTCATAATCTGTTAATAACATGGGGCACATCAAGATGAAGTAGCTTATATAGGAAAATGCAATCCATTTCTCTCGTTAACGATAGAATCTACAGTTACAAATATTCTGCAAGTATAATCTACTAGCTGCGATAATAATTTGACCGTTCAGTCCATTATGGTGCGGCGTCATGCTTGGCATGGTACATGCAGTTTTGTGTATTACGAAATGTCTTCGCGGTCGGAGCCCACAAAAAGTGAGAAAGAGTTGAGCCTCTCTAAATTGAAAACCCACCGGGTGATTATCGTTTCGCACGAAAAAAGTGAACGTTACGACTATCCCTGCGGGTTCAGAATCGATTTTTTTTTTAAATTTTCGCATTAAAATTAAATAAAAATTCCCCTCAAGTCAAAAATAATCTATTGAGAGATTATTCGTTTAACTTTGAAACTGAAAGAGGAGATAGTTTTCTTTGTCCATTTAGGAAAGTTTACGAGGCTTCATTATCATTATGAGTATGAATAAATTGTACAATGAGGCACTTTCTTGTCGTGTGAAGTGAATATTAAGATATTATGATATCATTTATGAAAATAATTTCTTTGGTGAAATGTTCTTCTTAAATTATACTGGGCACGTTGAAAAAATTGTTGAGAGATATGCGTAGAATTCTTGTGAGTCTGGCGTGGAATCTTTGTGTGCAATATACTGAAATTCACAAAACATACACGTTCTCTTCTCTCTTTAGTCTTTGTAAATAAAAATCTTACCAGTGTAGGAATGTTATCAAAAACATAGCAGACGAAGAGTATACTGAAGACAGTGGACCTTCCACTGGCCTCGTCGACCTGGACCTTCTTTTTCCTCAAACAGGTCCTGCTATTTGTGGAGCCACTAGTGCAGGATCCACTGGAAGGATCCCAGTGCTGCGGATGGCACTCATAAGCGCTGGAAGAATTTTTGGAACTCGCTTCCGACAAATCAGAGACTGACTTTAGCAGCTCACTCTTGACTGGTCGACACGCGTTTTTAAAAAGCATAACAATGACACTCAAAAGTGATGTCAGTACCAGCAAAATCCTCAAGGAATTCACAAAAATTCCATACTTTGTTGAAATCTCTTGAGGCAGGAAGACACAAACTTCTGGCTCGAAGTTGAGAACCCCTGTTACTCCAATACAGGCACTGACTACACTGAGACACACCAGATGATACTTGAGATGATTTTTCGTTAGGTTCAGGTTTTCATCCCTACTAATCGCTGCGAAGATAGCGATTGACGTCAAAGTCAGTTCCTGAAGGATGCTCGACGAGTTCAGCATCCACACCAAGGTCGAACATAATTCTGCAAAATAAAATAAAAAGAGGGATATTTATGTGCCTCGAGTCACGAGAGTTGCTTCTACAAAAAGTAAAGAATAAAATACCGCACGTGGATAAATGTGGACTCTGGTAATTTGAGGGGTAAAATGTTAAGAGGAGTAAACAAAAAGAGTGTTAAAAAGTGGATAGAGTATGCAGTAATTGGGTGGTAATTGCAAATTGCAAGAAGCTGTAATTTTCAGTGATATAAAGGAGTAATGAAACGTGCTAGAAAAAGATAGTCAGTGGATATTAAATTTTATGATTTTAACCAATTTTTAGTATCATCTCATTGTTCATTCTATTATTTTTCTGAACTCGTCATACATTACTGAAAACTTCACATCAACACACAGTTATTGGCCCAATTTCACATTTCAATTGTCGCCATTGTGACGACACTGAAAGGTCACTCCCACTGGAGTAATTATTTTTGTTGATGGGGTTACGTAATGTAGATTATAGACGCCGCCTCGCATTGTTGTAAAATATAAGCGTTTACATGAAACAATACTGTAAGTAATCATTTTGTGTACCCGAGCGTCGAACCGCTTTTTTCTTTCACAATCAATGACACCCGGACAGGTTTTATAATTAAAAAATAATAATTAGTAATCGTGGCATTGTCTATACTTCTATTGGCGATTCCTTGAAAGTTTATATGCATATAATAACTGGGTGTATGCATATAATTATACGTGGGCTAAAATAAATTGCACGCTTTGTTTATTTACCTCCGAAGTGATTGGCTGGTCGAATTAGAGTGAGGATTGCGTATAACAGAAGTCCAAGCTGATGAGCGAGACTTTCTGAAAGGATCGCTACTGTCAGGATATCTATCCTTCTTTTTGAAGAGGATGGTTGGTTCTGGTAGATGAGCAGCGACCAGGACAGTAATAGGATGCAAATTGGCGAACCGACGCACGTGGGCAACCATTCTCCGACCTCACTTCTCATTTCTGAAAGCAAAAAAGTACCATTTTTAGATCCATTTACGGTATATTTTATGTCTATAGAATTATATTAATTTTATTTACATGTCCTTAGAAATAACAATTCAGCTTGAGCACTGATTGTGTCAATTTTTCCGTGCGCAGTTCAAACGCAACCGGATGTGTCGAAAATGTGAAGATAATTTGACAGAAATGTTAGAATACTGATAGAAATATTGAGTTTTGTAATAGAACTTTTCTAAAATACTGTTGCTTCATTTTTTTCTGGAAAATGCGTTAAAAAATATTCTATTCAAATTGCGTCACACACATGTGTTGAAATCGTACATTATTTTATAAAAGATACGATGAGAAACTACTGCCACAATTCCTACTTACTTCTCGTTGGTATTTAAAATTTTATGGTGATTGAGGAAGTCTACTTGTAATCCTTCTTCAATATCTACCTTTCTCATATTTTTCATATTTGAACTAGCTACTTTCATTTCATAAATATTGTTGTAAGTCGAGTGTGAAATCTGGATCACTTTAAGTATCCTCCTAAAATTTCTATAATATCGATTTAGAAATTTAAAATCATTTCAAAACGGTGTAATACTTTTTACTTTCATCTTTCATGTTTAAAGTACTAGCATTGCGGAATTCATTCATCTCATTATAATTGCGCGGACTTGATCTTCATTACAAGGAGTTATTATCATGGGAAGAAGGAAGTTCAAGTGACTCTCCTTTCTCAATTCTCATACACAAGGGAACGCATAAATGTCAAAGAGGAAGACGAAGGAGAGGACGAGGTGCCCATCAAGTACCCCCTTCCTTATTTTAACCCCACTCTTTTCACTCTTTCTTTTTTTTTCTCTTTCCACTCCTCAAAACCTTTCCTTCTCAAGTGTGCCTATACTTATACCTTTGCACTCATGCAACTTTCTATTCTACGCGGAGTCTGCGGTCTAATTTATTATAGAAGTCAAGCAGTCACTTTAAAATGAAGTTACAGGTTGAAAAACATCCTTTTTGAACGGAAGAATGTCGTTTTTGTCATGTTATTATGCCATTTTATTATCTTATTACATTAACGTCGAAATTCGCAAGATCTCCGCTTTAGGCATTATATCGGAATGCATAGCGGATCGTATATAATTAGGTTTTATACCGCGAAGTAACGGTTGTTCTTATGCTCTAACGAGTATAAGGAGTAACTTGGTTAATTTAATTTGAGCAGGAATCAACACATTTAAAAGTCTATACTTGGTGCTGATTTATTTAAATTCCATGCATACATAATTGCTTTTAGTGGTCGAACAATGTGACATCGACTAAAGTGACAGAAGTGTCATGTCATTGTTTCTGATCATTAATCGGAGATGAGTTGATTTCAGTTTTATCCCTAGACTTGATTTAATTAGTAAACATGATTCACATCGTATCATTACAGTTAATTACAATGTTCACGTAATGTCTGAAGTGACGTAAATGTAAAAGAATGCAAGGCAAAACAGAAATAAATAATAGTAAAATGAAGAGAGTTGAGAAATAGAATATGTATTGGAATGATAATTCTTGGCAGAAGATGAATGATGTTTAAAAAGGATCGTGGTCCATTAGGTTTTCCGATTGAGGGAGGACGCCTCCGTGAGATTAAAAGAGGACACAAGCCTTCACGTTTTGCATTGAGAATATGTCTCGCATCGTTGCAATATACTAGTTATAAATATGTATCTTTTATCTTCGTGCATATAGTACGTCCAGCTGTCTTCAAGCTGAGTGCCTTCTCATAAACCTACGTACTTTCTCGTACAATCATGCATTCTTCTCAAACGTTCCCCATGAGTGATGCTGAAGATTTTAGCGGAATCGAAGGGAAACGAAAGGATTCGGCTCTGGCCTCGAAAAGTTCCGAACGCAAAACGCTCTTTCTATTTTCAATCACTGTTTTCAATTCAGAGCTGTTGATCCACAACGGTTTCTTCTTTTTTTAAAAAATAAATTACAACATAATAAGTCTGATAAATCAACCGTTTCAATTCAGAGGACATTTATGGAATTTATGACGTCTTATACATATATGGAGACTCGGGAGATTACTGATAATTTATTGTGATTAGGTGGGATTATAAATAAAGCTTTATGTATCTAACGGGACAGTTTATGCTAATAATACACATAATAATGCATATGTTTGAAGTTGGGATGACAAAATGACATTAAATTGAATGGGACAAGTCTGAATGGAGAGAGAGAGATGAATAGAAATAGAGGTAGGACCGAGTGACACATGTAGGTTAATTTTCTCGCAAGTAATAACAGTAATGTCGGATTATACGGTGAAACTGGTTTGACGATCCTACCCACATTGACCCCAAGGCTCGATAAGCGCCAATGCCCTAAAGATGTGACCCAGAACACAAGTTACCTACATAGGTCAATGACAACAATTTTCTATTGAGAAACTTCCTTGGAAATATCCGAAACTATATTTTTTGAAGCGTCCTATAATAAATGTACAATTAAAATGATATGACTGTAATGTACTAACACAGGTACAATTTTACAATTTATCATGTAGTCGGAAACACAATCTCTGAGACAAATGAGTCTTCATCACGATATTCATAGTCATAGCGAATAAAAGCTCTTCAAGGACATTGTACTTAGCATTCTAAAGAAGTGAGCTACAATAACAAAGCACTCTATTCATATTTGAACCTCTGCTTTGTATTTTGAACGTTACTCGTACCGCATTATTGTAAAGAAAGTTTTACATGTGATTTCAACTGTCCCAAATTTCAGAGACCATACCGATTACTATACTGACAATGCCCGAAAGATAATACCGCAAAAAAGTGTCACATTCAGTCCTTTTCAAAACAATGTTTGAATAAGACCCGGAATATGACGATTAGTTTTAGAGAATAGAGAGAATATGTTTTTTATGTTCCTGAATCAATGGAATCATTAATTTAGTTTTAGAATACCATATTGTATACCATTTGACTTTTGTAACGACTCTCCAATTTAGGTACTTGGATTCAAAATAAGAATTGTGAGAGAAGTTCTTGAGAAGGTTCTCTCGATTCTCTAAGCATTTTCTCTTTAAAGATAGACTGCGTAATCTAGGGAATCAAAGAGATTGTTTGAGTGAAAAGAAAATCGGTAAATGAGTGAAAAGATTAAATCGTCAGAGAAGAAATCTTGCTTTATATAATTAGTTAATAGTACAAACTTTGAGACTATATGTTTTTCAAACAAATTCTGCAATAGGTGTCTAAACGGTATTTTCGAGCTTACTAGATAATTTTATTTTCAAAATAAAATATTGGGTTCTAAGTAATTATCTTTAGATTTTATAAGTAACTTTTACCTGACACAGATTTTAATACCTTCTATTTTTACTATCTTTATATACTTTTCTAGCGCAGACCTTATTATGTTACACTTGCAGTTTAAAAACAAAAGAAAACAATCAGAATGTAACCCAGAATAATTTACAAAAAAACTCCATTAGACTCAAAAACACGTGACCGGTTTTCTGAGCAGGCGTATCATCCGATTAGATTGGAATGTAGTGAGGTGTAGACTGAGCAGTGAGCAAGGTTAAAAAAAATGAAGGCATGGAGGATATAAAGCCACGCGAGATCGTCGGACGCTCCCTCGTATAGTAAAACATAGGTGACCTTGTTTTGGCCTGATAGGCTTCGAAGAGCTGCAGCAGGTTTCTAAATAAAACGAGAGGAACTCGCAGTCAACAGGGCGTGAAATTTTCAAAAAGTTTACTTCGATTCACTGATTAACGATAACTTCATTTAAGCTTTACATATCCTATTTTTGCCTCCCATATCTTAAGTATTTGTAAGTAATGTTAATAAAGATTTCATTTTAAAATGAATTGCATCGCTTAACTTTCCACAAATTCGATCAAGAATTTTTCGCGTATCTTAAGTGCGAAAGATCTTACTAGCGTTATGCCACTTGAGTATTGAGTGTAGTACTTTTGTGTCGAAGTGAAAGTAATAGGTTCATGCTCATTTTATGGTCATAGAAGTTAATTCACTTTAAACTGGAAGCTCACGTGTCGAGACTTAATTTGTGTGTGAATCATTATAATTAATGTCGGAGTTTAGATAATTTAGTATTATCCAGAAAGCAGTTACTTTGAATCAAGGAAACATTTCTTTGAATTTTATTTGAACGTGTAGTAACACGTTGAAAGTAGTGAAATTCGAATAATTCTTTCACCACTCACTTGTATTGAAACTACATTTAAATTTTAGTAGAAATATATTACAGTTTCATAAGATTAATATGAATCAATCAAGACGAATGCTTGAACCAAAACTGAATCTATCCTTTTGAAAATTATGTAAGTGACTGTTAGAAAAGATGGAAAAATGATAAAATTCTCATGCAAGATGCATGTAATACATTAGAAACTGAATACATTCCAAAGGCCTCAACAGCAGAGGTTTGCGTGGGAATCTATCGATGTTGCAAGGATTCAAGACAATTCAAGATGAGCGGGGGAGACAAATAGACAAAAGAGAAAGAATAGAAGACAAAGAGAGAGTGAGACGGAAATGTCATTGGTATGTAGGTAAATGTGTCATAAAATGCTTCAACAGGTAGCTACCTACCATTACCGATGTCATCCTAATAGTTAGCGCTACTGTTTTTTAATCAGAAAATCGTTAGAAAGGGGTAAACATGTAACCAGTCAGGCGTGTAAACTCTAAACTTTAAAAAAGTCTAAACTGCAAGCGATCTCAGTCCCCCATAGGCGCTCCTTTCCCCCCAGTTAATAGATAATTGGCAACAAGTCTACGTGTTAGTAATGTTATAAATGTTAGTTTCATACATTTTCTCTGCCTCTCTCCCTCTCGATGATCTTTCCCGCATTCACGTGCATTCCAACTATCCATTTACTATATGTGACATACACAAAAAGGTCTCCTGCTTCGCGGGAGGCAAGCCTCGTAAATGTTACTCTGAAAACTATGGAAATCTGCCTCTGGGGATTCAGAGAAAAAATTAGAAAGGACTGCACATATTTTTATGTCCTAGATTCAAGGAAGTCTCCTTCTGTACTCGTTTTGTTGTTTTTGTTGATGAAAGATCCGAAAATTTGAAAAATGTCTTTGTTTAAATTTAAATTTAAATTTAAATTCCTAAATGTCCATAATTGCGAATGCGCTTTTTAAGAATTTATAGGTGCGTATGTTAAAGTTGATCATTAAATGATTTGTTACAATGTAGGCTCATGAAAAATTTCAAATTTCTCAACCTTCTTGGCATTTGAATTTTTTTTCTAATTTACGATTTTCAGTACTCTGCTTAGGAAAAAAATGCAGTGGTTAAGAAATAAAAAAGAGGACTTTAAAATGTGTGTATATGGCTTATTTTCGTAACACGCGAGTGAAAGTCCTTCAATTTATTTACGATGTGGTAAATTAGTACCGGAAAATGTTTCGCCATATTGCCAAGAGGTATCATTAAAAAGGAAACGGAGCTGTTCTGCCGCTAGGTCACGTTCCTTCATTTGCATTTTGAATTTATTGCATTGCAATTTGATCAAATTGAAATAGTAAAAAAATTTGTGCCTCTCGTTTTGCAGGAAATATGAGTGAATTATCTGTTAAATAAAATTGCTTAGTGTGAATTGGTATATTGTATAATCAAATTTATTTCTCGCTGAATATTTAAACTGTGGGAAAAATATTTAATGTATTAAATTATTTTACGAATCATTCAATTTTTGTAATTATCCGAGAGCGTTGTTTTTTGAAATTTGTTTTTTGAAAGTAGGGAAATAATTTTGGATTCTTGGAATTTATAGTAAATCTTATAATGATTAGATTG
Organism: Synergus itoensis; assembly: GCA_904066005.1. NCBI lineage: Eukaryota > Metazoa > Arthropoda > Insecta > Hymenoptera > Cynipidae > Synergus > Synergus itoensis. Next base: position 2,087,582 of record CAJFCP010000098.1, read on the forward strand.
ACGCTTTATGTGAACTCTCAAATTTTTAAGGAGAGGAGAATGATGATCGTGTTTGCAATTACATACTGCCGCAGGCGTGTGTATTATGGCGCTCTCGAATAAAATTACATTTATTATTATGACCTTTGGCCAATTAGCGCCGTTGGAGATCCGCTACTGTTCGGCAGTCTACGAGCAAATGATCTCATGTCATAATCATTGTCCTGGTAAAACTAGGCTAACTCGGTCATGTGAAACTCGTGGGGCCTCTCCTTCCATTTTTTCTTCCGGTACCTATCTCTCTCTCTCGCTCACTCTTTTCTTGTTTTTTTTTTCTTCTTTCTTGAGATCATTAAGATCATGGTTGATTTCTCCTTTCCTCTTCTTCCTTGTGAATAATCTTTCTAGTTTCTATGCAGAATGCACTGAATGCTTGGCCTCTACCTTGTCATGAGTTCACACAGTTTCAAGAAGACAATAGACTTTGTTTAAACATAAGCAGATTTTCACAATGTGTGTGAAATTTTCGTACTCGAGATTAATTAGGAAGAAGTGCCATTAGAGTGAAAGTAAAACATTTGCACGTTAATCAATTTTCTATAGGGGAAGTGTTTCTCTCAGGAAATCTTCTAGGATCAAAGAAAGTTTCTTTGAATAAAATTTTAATTCAGTGACTTCCCTGATATGTCGGAAAAATTGATAGAAAGTTGTATCCTATGATCTGAAACTGTATTCGAAATATTTAAAATGTGTGAATGAAAATTGGAAGCATTTAAATAAAATGAGAATTTTCTTCACTTTTTAGTTCCTTTGACTATTTTTATTTCTGGTTGAGAAATAAATTATCACTTTTTAGGAATTTAGGCGTGTCTACCGTCAGTTCAGTTGAACAAAAACCAGTTCCTTGACCCCTCAATATCGAAGATTAAATCTCTTCAAAAATATTTGATCTCAAATGTTTATTCTTGGAACTCCTAATTTGAAAATGAGGTAAACGAATAGCCGAAGCCATATTTTGATTTGGCCTGAATCTTCTAATTATTACATGCGTACTTCGAGACAGAGTTAACCTGATTCTGAGTGTGCAAGACTCCTATAATCTTATTATTCAATTTAACACGCGCAGGCTTTAACACAAATTTTCTTTTGTGTATGTTTCCATATTATTTCCGCTCAATTTTGAGTAAGATACAGAATATTTAATTTTCGTACCTGGAATATGCCATCTAAACCCAGATTCTAGATTCTAGAAGACCTGTTATGGATAACTGGAAACTTTGTTTTTCAATGCTCAGTACTTCCCATTATAGGCCATATTTTCTTGTTTATGCGCGATTCTCCATTGACAGTTAGGTTTCTGCTCCCAAAAGGTACTAAAAAGGTTATAACTATATAACGCCAGCATGAATGGCGATCGAGCAATGTGTGCGAGATCCTTCCAGGTCAGATGCCACAGAAGAATGACATACTTATTGCCATTATGATAAAAAATGTTGCATACTTTGAGTATATGAATTCATATTTAGTCAATTATGCAATAAAAAATGTAATAGACACAATTCACACATAGCACATAGAATATTGTAATTCCTGCAGGCTTTACATTAATAATTTATCTGTTATATTACAAGTTAACACAATAGAAGTGAAATTTATGATAAATACGTTCAGAAGAAATAAAAAAAAACTTTCGACCTAAAAAAACTTGTTAATTGGTTGAATTGTACGAAAGTAATTTAAAAACTAAACTTGTTGAGCCAACAAACACTTGTGTTGTATGTAAAACATGATACAAGATTAGATTTTTTTTTAAATTAGAAATCTTCATGTTGAGATATTGCTCCCAAGAGTCGAATTTTCGTTCCCCCTTTTATTACACTACTTTTTTGTAGATAGAGAGTTATTTTGAAGAAGATGAAAGGCTGGAAACAGGGCCAAGCGTCGAACTATAACTCTAGGAAAAGCTTCAAGTCGTAACTTTAATCTGGAGTCACTTTTAGAAAACAGCATTTGATGCTATTAAAAAAGTAAAAAGCACGTAAAAGCGTGTGAGAACTCAAGAAACAGAGTTTATTTAAAAAAGTAAATCAGTTTTACTAAAATGTGATATAATTTTGTTCAACAATAATTAATTTAAATGTATAAATGTAATTAAATTCTTATATACAATCAGTTATGGGCCACAATAAATATGGCTGTATATCAATTCAATATGATTTGAATTTCATATGCAGAAGAATGCTTTACATTTCTATATATCAATGAGTACTCACTGTTAAAACTCAATATCCAAAGGAAACGTTTGACACGAAACACAAAAGCCGCATTTCTTTCTGTTAACACCAGAAATGAACTTCTTCAATAGTCTTCTTTTTCACTAGCAATATCATCAACTTCGTTCGTCTCGTCCTGCGTTTCTGGCATTCTCCAATTTGCCACTCAATATTCTCCCGGTTTCTCAGTTTTCTCGTACGTCCAAGTTTCATACACTAGGTATTATTTCGATCACGCGTATTTTGAGATCAGCGAGTGTATGTTTATTTGAGATTTCAAATCCGATAGCTTCCAGCTGCATCCGCGGCGCGACCTCCACTGCGACAACGCGCAGGTTCACTGCACACATGTGTTCATTTACTACACGACACTTTCCCGCATTGAGAGGATTCAGAGTACCGTTTCCCGCGAAAACCGGAAGAGATGTCCATCAGCAATTTAATTTGAATTTCTAATTGCCGATTTAAAAATTTCCACTATAAACTCAGTCTCTCTACTCCTGAATCCTCTATACGCAGTTCTGATTTGTAAACGATGTATTTCTCCACTTGACATTCAATATCTTTATCAAAAATTTATATTTTGTGTAACATTAGCATGGAATAATAGGTGAATAATTCATTTTATTTTCTATGAACATATTTCGAAATTGTTACAAGTTTAAGAGACATAAAATGATTACAGAAATCATAAAAAAGGTAGCAAACTGACGTTAGATTCACAAAGATGGATTAATTAATTATAATTGAAGCAGAACAATGACAAGGTTTACATCGTTGGGAAAAAAAATGTGGAGACTGATTCCGTTGTTTTATAGCAATATGGTCTCATTCACTGTGGTTCAATGCCCTACGGGTTGCACTTTACTGGTAATAACATCTGTGGACATTTGTTCTTCACTCTCACTGCATCCACTGGACAACGGAACCTATCGTTCTATTTTCGATCCTTGATGCGGAGGCAGTTCGGACAATATTGCCGCGAAGAAGTCCGGACTGGGACTGACTGGTAGAAGGATTCATTTGGGTCAGCAGCACAACAAGCGCTGCTATGCTATAGGTACAGTGTGCTATGCTGTGCTGTGCTATGCCTGGCAATGGTAAAGTGGTAACAGTGGTAACAAAGTATAAAGTGAAGGTACCGCTGCTCACTTTAAAGTTTAGTTGAGGAGAAGCTATCTTCGCAACAACTCCACTTTTTTGCATTCTTTCCATGAATTCCTAGGTTTATATCATGATCATCGACTCCGACAGCCGATGGAGGACTATTACCCAATTTTTTTTAGTATTGTTGAGTGCTATTTCCGTTAGGTTGGAAATAATGCATATCTCTACGTGAGAAGATGCTCCAGATGCAGTTCTCCTTGTACAAAAATTATTATTTGGAATAAAAATATCGAAAAAAGTTTCCAATGTTACCAGCAGAAATTTCCCCGGGATTTTAAGAAATCTTGTAGAATTTAAAGGAATTTGAAAGAGATTCTAAAGGATTGCAAAAGATTTTAAGTGATTTTAAGGAATTATAAGGGATTTTAAGAGATTTACATTAATTTTAAGAAATTTTACGGGATGAAAAGACTTTAAAGAATTTTTAAAAATTTCAAGGGATGCTAAGAGGTTTTGATTGATTTTAAGGATTTAAAAAGATTTTTGAAAGAGTTGAAATAAATAAAATGGTCCTCTGAAACGCCGTGATTTGGTTTTGAGGTATTTTTTTCGGGATATCCTTTTACTGTGAAAGTACTTTAAAAATACTTTCAAGTAAATAACATTTCGGATTGTGAATAATTATTTAATGTCATAAAGGAATCACGTTTTCAAAGATCTGTTTTTTTATCTCAAGTCAATTCTTAATTTAGAGACGATACTCCAGTTTCTTCCGACCCCGCTATATAATTCTATATTTACCTCTGTCTTCAACCTACTATTCTAAAATATACGGTAATGCATAGTTTAATGCTATATCTCCACTCTTTATTTACACATACTTCCCTGAAATAGATGGTTTATTATTCTCCCACGACACTTTTATAATTATTCAGACATCCAGAGAAGTATAGTACATACATTAGGGGTCGTTCACGTATTACGTAACGCCTTGTAGACTTACTCACTGAATCACAGAGTACAATAAGCAAAGAACAAATTCTGTTTCCTTAATTCTTAATGACAATTGCGATGTTATTAACGTTTTTTTATGAAAATATCCGTGGGACGATATGCCAGCTTCAAAGAGAATTTATAATAGTTTTTACTTTCTCCATAAAATTTGTGGAGGGTCGTTAGTGTCGTTACATGGTCGTTACGTTCGAACCGAAATTCTGGTTTTTTGAATTCCGTAACGTAAGTTGCTTCAGGTATTTTATATCACTCTTCATCGATTTCATTAGATTTTCCATGTATGGTTACCTTTATTTCTATATCTGTAGTTATTATTCTCAAAATTTATTTTTAAAAACCTGTAATGGTTTTAGTGAGGTTTTTCATAAAGAAAATAACATGGTTCCTGAAAATATATTTAATTAAATGCAATATAGGTAATAATTTTCAGACTATGTTTTCTACATTTCTATGAAGCTACCACATTTCTTTCGTAAATAATACATTTTAAATTTTACATTTTTGCTCTACTTCAATGTGTTCTCAGTTTGAAAACATACTTTATTCACAAGTAAATCTATTTATTGTCTTCGCCCAATAAACAGTTTTAACATCGTCTGCAGCAACTATTCGCATATTAATAATAATAATATATATATATATATATATATATATATATATATAACAGTCTTATAACTGAAGCTCCTACAAGAAAATATCTCTTAAATATTGTTTCTTGAAAATAGTTTATCGGTATTCATTATTGAAGTTATTGTATTGCACTGGCAAAATTATCTAAACTGACATTCTGAATGTTAAATGTAAATATAAAAAAATTTTAAAGTAATAAATCCAGTGATATGTAATATAATTCCTCCAAGTAACTAAGAAGCTCCTTATTTCTATAATTTACAACATCCATATTTTAAATTCGAAATTACATAGTAATTTTGATCCTTTATATTTATGAGATTTTAATATTTAATTCTCGGATGTCATGCTTATCAAAAATGAACACATTATTCCATGATTAATAGATGATCAAATAATGTTAATACATAAGTAGCTTTGTTCTTTGTACAAATAAGCTATGAAGTATGATAAAAAAATAAGTTATGAACCTAGCATGACGCTAAAATAGACACAATTTTCACAGTTAGGATTGATAAGCAGTTGTTTTTTTTGGCCTTATCTCCACATATTTTGAATATTCTAGACTCAAAACAACGTAGCCTCTATTCGAATAAACTCTTCTGAAGGGATGACTGTAACCTCGAAAAAGAATTGGACAGATTGGTGGTTTTCCTAATTTTTTGTCATTTCCATTGTCGACTAAATCCATTAAGTCTACCATTCTACATCCAGGTTTTCTGAAAATTAAAGGGATTTTTAAAATACATAATTTTTAAAGGAATATCTAGTCAATTGATTTTAGTTGTTTGAATTATTATTTCTTTATAATAGATAAAATAAACTTACACGTTGCCAAAACCGAAACATAAACCTTCGTCCAAAACTACGTAATCAACGTGAAGGTTTTTCAAAGTTTTATAAACAGCTGATGGGTCCTTTCTGCTAAAAATCTCGTAAACTTTTATTGTTCGGTCTCTAAAAATAATAAATTACAATCTGTTTGAAATAGTTCTTCTATACATACTTATATTTAAAATAAGTATACTTTGCGTTGTTTACCTCATTTCTTTACTTTCGTAATAAGGATTATTTACAATTGGTCTGCCAGTGGACAACATGAGGTTTGCCATAAGCGACATTTTTCCAGCAAATACTGCCGTTTTTGGGGTTTTTGCTTTTACCCATTCGAATAGATCTTCCTGCTCAAAGTTACTGTATTCTCCTGAGATAAAAAAATATATTTATGTTCGTTTATTGAACTCCCATTTTCTGACATTATTTATGTAATTTCAAAGAAATATGTGTTTGAAAAAGATACATACCAACATGATTTCTTTCTTCCTGAAGTCTTTGGATTCCATTGTAGGTCATTAAAGCCAAAATTAGAGCAATCAAGGTCCCTCTTGAAGTTTCACCTTTAATTCCAAATTTTCCAAGATATCTTTTTCCAGCAACTAATCCAGCAATTATGCACAAATGTGGTGTCATGAAAAGCTTCAATCTCATGATAAAAATTGCCATTACAATAAAAACTCCGCACTGCAAAGCATTGTAAGCCACTTCAGGTTCTATGCAATCAGGATAGCCTTCTTTCTTAAAATTTCTGTACCAGTAATAAATTGTTATTAGCCCAGCAAGGATAACAGTAGGTAAAAGTGCAGTCATTATAATCGTTTTGTAAGTTTCATACTGCAGGAAATCAAATTCAGGAGAGCAGGTGTATAACATTGTGTGAAAATTTTTGAAATTCATAATCTTTGATTTCAATAGATCAAAAATGTGATTATCGTCCTCTGACTTCATGATATAGGTTTTTGTCATGATTGTAGAAACTATTGTAGAAATTATTTCTATCCAGGTGGTGGCTGTTGGACTGAAGAAACGTGATATTTGTTCACTTATAAATTCGCAGTACAAGTAGTTGAAGAGAAGGCACCAATATAAAGATTGGGATAGAAGAGTGCCTTTGTAGTCTATAATTATATATAAAACTGCCAGTGCATGCATTATACAAATTTTTCTACATAAGTCTCGAGGAATGATTTTTATCCATTTTAGAAAAAGTATAACTACAATTTGACTGAAGAATACGAACTGGGAAAATTGCCAGGTTGCAAAGCAGTGTGTCATATTTATAATGATATCCTGTAAAAAAATTATTTATTCTTTAATGACAAGTTATTTTTTATGGTAATAGAAATACTGACCATGTATGTAAATAATTTACTCCATTTCGATTTGATTTCTCGATGTTCTCTTATAAATTGTGTAACTTTGTACATTTGGTAAAGTAAGACTGGATAGGCAAAACTTTCCCTTAAAGGTGGAGTCCATTGGACTCTCGTGCACTCATTATGGTTATAAAAAAAGGAAAATATGGCAAGGAGTCCCCCGTAAATCGAGTCACTCAAGTATGTAGCATAGAGAAAAATAACTGTGGCAGTCAAAATTGCAAGGTACCAAACATATTCCAGGTAGTCATAAATAGGCACTCCTAATCCTTCACAACTCATCACAGGGGGAAGGTCCTTTCCTCTTTCGATCTGAAATTATTTTTTTTTTCTTATAATTTATTTATAATTTATAATCAAGGGGAAAAAATGATTTCAACTCTTGACAATACCTGCCAACATTGTTGTTTTGGCAAAAGACCATTGCTTTTTTTAAAGTGATACAGGACTCCTGCTACTGTCTGTAAGATATATTTCATTACTAGAATAATACATAATAATTATTTTTATTTTAATAAGTTACTAATTCATTTTTCACCTCAGGTAAAATGCTGTATTTATCGGGAGCAGGTATAACGTTTGGATATTCAGAAATATTATCATACTTGATTTTTGCTAAACCTGTGTAGACATTATCTGCCTCGACGATGGTTTTATAATAGTAATAATACATTCCCTGAAAAAAAGGTATGTATGAATATAAATAATAAATATAATAAATATACATAGATAATAACATAAATCATAGAAATAAATGTAATTTTACTTGAAATTGTACGAGTTTAAATGCTAAATAAATAGAAAAGTAAATGAAAAAAGTACTTATTTATTTGCATATTCAAACGCCCAAATTATTTGTTAACATTCTTATTCTAAGGTTGTTAATAAGATAATAATTATTTGACAATTTCCCAGTCTGTAATTTATATGTAATTGTATAAATATAGAAGTTATTTTTCAGAGAAACTTTTCTCATGAATAGACACATTTTCTCAAAAGCTAATAAAGCAAAAAAATTGTATAATATGAAAAATTTTTGTTTGACTGTTTAAAGGCGCAAATTTTAAAAAAATTGCAAAATTGAATTTGCACACCATATCATTTATTTCTTTAAGGTTATGTCAACTCTACCAAATATTTTTCTTATAAATCAACCGCTTCACAGTCGAAAAAGAAAAAAAAACTTGATTTTTTTAAATTTAAATATTACTCTCATAATTATTTACCATTTCAGTTCTAAATGACATTTCTCTTTCAATATCTGAAAGATGTGAGAAGTGTCTATCATTTTCAAAAAGCGTTGATACATGCCAGCTATGTAGAAATCCAAAACCAAACCCTATAATTACAAGAAAAAAATACTTTTTATTTTATAGAACATTATGTCTGAAATTACAATAGTATCATGCATGTAGTTTTTTATAGGGGTGAAAATGTACGGTTATATGTATATCTCACCGAGAAGTGTTACCGCCATTCTGTAACAGAAGCCGGGTCGCAAATTTGCCTTTTTTTCTTCATTTTTGGGCTTTTTTTCAATTTTCGCCTCCACATTTGGAACTTCCTTCGTGGAACTCATGAGATTGTTACAAACGCAGGAGTAATTTTATCTCAAAATGTATACATAACTGCGGCTTTGATGCCAGTTTGGATCAGTTTGGACTTTGGATACAATTAGTTCTGAGTCTTTCTATCACTTTCTATAGAGGGAAGCAAAAACAGTAATGAAAGTGTTTCATATTATACATGATTTTGATGCCGGTTCTGGGGTGCCAGAAAATAGGTTTCGAATAAAATTTGTGTTTAACAATAAATAGTAACTGTCTCCTACTTTTATGAACTTTAGAGGCTTTGTCAAGATTGTACTGTCCCTGTAGATTCATAATTTTCAGGGGGTCTTTTAGAGAAGTAAATAAAAATTACAGTACTTCAATGGAAATTTGGTCCCCCTTTGGTAAAAGAAGTTGTGAAGAAAAAGAAAAGCGCAAAAGTTAATTTCAGGGAGCCAAATTTCCGTTACAGAAGATACTTGATAAAACTTCTTTATAATCGATTTTTAATGTTAAATATAATAATACAAGAATATAATAATATAATAATATATAATAGAATAATAGAATAATAATGGATCAAGAAGTTTAAAGAATGAAAAATAGATAAAGAGCAGGATTTAAAAATACTAATTTTTTAGTTAACCTAATTTTCATTCATTCAACTTCGTAACTGTTTTCCCTGTTTTCTAATATGTTTTTAACTTTCCAGTATTAGAAAAGCACTGAAGTTTTCAAAATATTCTGATAAATACTGAATGGTGGTGCTATCTCTTGAAATGAAGTTGAACCTTCAAGTCATGAAAAGTAGGTAAAGATACCTTCACTTTAAACGGCATGTTCTGAAGTTTTTTAAAATTAATGCTTGGAATTATATTTAATATTAGATTTTATAAGCAATAACCTATGAATAAGTGTCTATTAATTAATTTTCCTTGTTTTATTGAGAAAGGAAATTATAATGCATATAAATACCAATATCATTAGTTTTTCTTTAAACTTTTTCTAGAAAATTGTAAACAAAATTTCCTTTTTCCCAGAAATTTGAATTTTCATCCACTTTCAATTCTAAACAATTGTAAGTGACAATTAAAAAAGAAAAGAAGATATTTCTGATGTCAGATTGATGACACTGATGATTGGTTAGAATTTTATTTTATTTTTTTTTTTCGCGAAATAATCATTGATTTCTGGGGGGGCATTAAAAAATCCGCCTTCCTGAAAGTTATATAGCGCAAACGTAGATATAAAAGTCCTTATATGTATGTGAACAGAGGGAAACGACGTAGGCAACACCCGGTATTGATTAGTCGCGTGGCAGCCCATCGTGTCATGGAGGATCTCCTGCTGCAGATCATCAGAGAGGCTCAAAATGCGAAATTACAAAATTTACGAAAAGCGGCGCAAGAAGCCTCCGGTAAATATCATATTAATTAACTCCTCTTTACTTTTTTATCAAAATTTTGGTGAAACAATGAAAAGACACTCTGATATTTCAGAATTTATGGAGAAGCAGCAAGGCCTGCTACGTGATCCCCCGCATGAGTTGCGGGCAAAGTGTTTGCGTGCTATTCAACTTGCACTCGAAACAAAAAGGAGCAAATTTGTAGCTTTCGGCCTTTCTGGCCTACATGTATGTAACAATTAATTAACATTTTCTACGATTTATTTAACGATGAAAATTTATGCAATCATGTATAGATTTCTTGCACCCCAGCATATGTTTCATAGTGGGCATTTTTAAGTGTTGCAGTTTTGTTTTATTTTGAGTACTTTTCAAAACTTTACAATTTGTTCATAATTTTGTATTTTGTCAATTTAATGAATGAGTTTTTTATTTTATAATAATTTTTTCAGGCGCTTCAGTTGAAAAAAATAGAGAAAATGCATTTTAGTCAGTTGATTAGTTCTAATTGTTAGTTTTATAATGCTATGCCTGAAAACCTGAAATATGGTGACAAACGCGAAGAAATAATTGGAATGGCTTTTATCAGTTATGTACTTCCGAGTGATAACGGACGAGTTTTGGATTGAGCTGTGGCTATAAAATAGATGTAGGACAATCTTTAATTTTTATAGAGAATATTAAATTATAGGATAAATATATTTTCTATTAATTGCAGAAAATGTTGAGGGATGACAGATTCCAGTCACCATACGAACCGGAAGATGATTCTTTATGGTTGCCAGCACAAATGTTGCACGCTATGGGTTCCATTCTATCTCAATCTGATGATACTCAAACCGATATGCTTAAAGTTAGTTTACAGTACAATCAATGTTTCCTTCTTGATAATAAATTTTTTAAGTTGAAGGAAAAAATTGTTATAAGACAAAGAAGATTATTGATAAAAAAAATTTCTTGGCATACTCAATGAAATGTAAAATGATCCAATAATATATTAGAATTTTTAAAGAATTTTGAACCCTTCCATGACACCTGAATGAGGTTTTACTTGGTTTTCAAAGGTGTTACTTCAAGTCGCGTGCTCTCAATACTGGACGATGAACGGTCGCTTGATCATTGCGATATTGACGACGTGTTGTGAAGCCTTCGAAAATGGAAATCAAGCCGTGAGAACTGCAGCCCAGGCTGCAACCAGCCAGACCTTACGATCTTTTTGCCTTTTTTTAGGTAAGGATTCATTCTTGTTTAAACAGAGTACAAGAAGATGTGAATTAAAAATTTAAACTCCATGTATTCAAGCTATAATCATTCACTTCCTATTTTCCAGATATCAAATAATAATAATATTTAAAATAATCTATAATTATTTAAAAGTACATCAGTACTTCCTTCAATAGTATTCCTTCAATACTATTGAATTATATAACTCTAATGGGAAGTTGTTCACCAGAATTGAACGATACAGTCTTAGTCTTTGACAGCCTCAAAATTATTAACCATCTCATTTCGTTTTAACCATAAATTTTGATTTTCAACCACGAATCCCACTCTTTCACATTTTTGAACCAGTATTGTCAGAACTCATTCCACGTATATTTCAGACGAGGAGTGCCAAGAAATGGACGAGAACGCCAAGCGGAACAAAAACGTTCGTGAGAGAGGAGTGTCTTGCTTCAATGAGGCGTTACCGATTCTCCAATACATCTGTTGCAAGCTGGATGAGGCCCAGAAGTAAGTTAATCGAAGACACGAAAGTGCAAGACCCTATGAGTAATTTTAAGGAAATGTTGTTGCAGCAGCTCTCGAAACGGAAGCACCGTGGTATTCTTGTTGGAGTGCCTGCACACACTGATATCTTCCCTCCCTCAGAAAATTCATACCAATTCCCACTTC